>VMBQ01001851.1:138418-163006 GCA_007657795.1 Dreissena rostriformis | reverse complement strand
ATATTCCACGTCGTCAACCGAACATTGCCGCATGCTCTGCAAGTAAATACAGAAATGATGATCACATTAAAATTACATTAAGAGCGCCCAAATCAGCGGATCGCTTTAGCAACGTAGAATGGTGAACAAAGGGCATTTGCAGTTGTGTGAGTTCTAGAAGATAAGTGCTTGGGCATCGTATTGTAACCGACTATCACTCAAGCGACATCAACCAACCACATGATTAAAACGAAAGGAGAACTCAACCAAAAAGTGTAATTCTGATCCGACTATCATAATCACGACATTGACGAAATAAATCTAAATATTGCTTGGTATATTATTTTTATGGACTTCAAAATCATGCTGAAATCATTTTTCGGGTTGTGCAAAGTTTTGTCATAAAAGCGTATTAGTGGGTTAAGAAAGTACTTTTAAAGGTAAATAAAATGATAAGTAAGTCATATATTATTGTAAAAACAACTATATCATAAACAAAAGCCATACATATACGGTCATACAAATAATGGCGCTTAACGTCATAAGTTTATTGAAGGACACACAAAGTAGGCGCAAGTATGTTTTATTCAACAGTAAGTCTCATATCATTAATTATAGGAATATAAACACTAATATATTAGTACACATCCATTCCATGTAAACCACTTCAAACCCATTAACTTACTATTTCGACTCAATAATTGTTTTGAATAACAGCCATGACAATAAATGAATTGTATCATACGACATACGTATTGTTTTGCACCATAAGGCATCCTTCAAACTCTAATTATTCAACATATACGTCATATTAATTCTTCCTACGGTTCCGGTAGCGAGTTCTCGAAGGTCTAGNATGAGACATAGTGTTAATTTAGTTCCACATAGAGAAAACAACAACAACAACATGTGCATGAACACACACGACCTTATATACACATAATTACACGTGTAGTTATTTTCACACAACAGGGGAGCTAACTCTAGACAGCACCATCACATCAGCTTAGAATGTAACAGGTATAATATGATAAACACATATAAAAATAAATATCCATCTATCTACAACAAATACTCCACACATACTTCTGGACAGTTCACGCAAACGAATTAAAACCCCTGCTCCCACATGATTGGATTTGAATGTGTATCGTTAGAGGGCAATACTGAATTAATGTCACCACATTTTGAACCAAAATAATGTTAACTGCTCCCTTACGTGACTTGGCAAGTAGAGATTTTGACATCGCATGAATTCAATCACAAACGTCCCCACGTAGTTTGATTATCAAATGTATTGCCTTACCCTATGTTTTGGAGATAAAAAGTTGCCTATGTATTACCTTGGCATCGTATGATGTGATTCGCGAACCCTGCTACGTTTGATGAAGAGCTAACGAGGTCAATAATTAGTTCTCTTCTCCTAGTTTGTGTAAGAGAATGGCTTAACATGAGTGACCTTGGAATTGAATGTAAAGAATGGTCAACAATGTCGACTGCTGTTAGAACCAAGCCATCAAATATTGCCCCTTGCCTAGGTGTTCTTAGAAACAACTCCCATATATTACTTTAATGCATGGCATGAACATGTTATCATTTGAATCACAAGCATTGCCACGTTTTTACTGTGTTAATTAGCTCGATACTTGTGTATTTATTATTTTGGGAGATTAACTTTTTATTTATTTTCTTGATATTATATCAAAACAGTGTTATATGGCTTCAGTGTGAATTAGTCAATAATTATGTATCCCCTTCATATTTGTTATCATTGTCAATCGCCATGTATGACTTTAACAATATATGATGCAATTTACAAACATCGCCAAGTGGGAGCAGTATTAACTAGGCCAATACATACCTACCGACCTCTAACTGTAAGATAATAATTGCCAATTACCAGAAACGTTGCAACGTGGCTGTTGTGTTAAACATGTTTGCTATATCAATCATTTCATAACTTTTGCGTAATACGTATGATATTTTCCTTGGCTAAAAGCAAATGTCAGATGACGTAGTTAAACATACATCAATTATGCGTGACCTTCCGACATAACAATTAACATTATAATATGCGGCCATAGTAATACGAAAATAGATTATATTTAAGATTGAATTTTAATCTAATGGAAATGTAAATCAACTACCTTTACGGACATCTTAACACGTACAGATATGTTACAATAGCGATCTACCTATGTAATCTATATAATATCATATACAGCATATGTTACCTTGGATCAAACATATAGCTTTAAAATTCTACCTTTTAGAAAAAATTATCTTTATGTTTAATAAAATCCTACTCTAACGCTATGAATAAGTATATATCTAGTATAACAACAACGTTCTACTTTTTTTGAAAATGCTATAGATTTAAAGTAAACATCTTTGAAATAATCTTGTACAAAAGTAAATTATTTATGATCGATAGATGGTTGGAAAAATAGTTCGAAGTGGAAAGACAAGAGTGGTTTATTACGAACCGTAATAGTTACGAATGGCACTTCAAATATGTATACTATAGCTATTCACCACCTATCGTCGGAAGTGCTCGGCTTTCTTCGGAAAACTTCGTAAAACTACGATGTTTCCAAGGAAGCCGATATACTCGCTTTGCTCGGGTGCATTCGTTATACAATTGTCAGCTTTAAACAACTGCTATGTATGTCGGAACAGTTTAAAGCGAGTATATACGATCTAAGAAATCAGTTTAATATAAAACAAACGTTGAGGAATAAAAAGAACATAAGAATCTGTACAGTCGAAAACACATTCATGTACTAAAGACATGTACACTATTAGAAAATGCCAACTATTCTGTGCAGATTTGATGATACGATGCATCGATACAATTTTTTGTTCTACACCAAATAAGAATAAACGTGTCGGTGTCTTCGTAAACTTGGTAGTTTTGAATTTAATTGACGTTAAGAATATTTGATTAATGGTACGACCATACAATAGTACGTGTATTTTGTTTAACTATTGTCTTTCATATTTAGAGAAAATACAATTTTGACATTAAAATCGTATATATTGGCTTTAAGACAGTTTAAACAAATAGACTTGCCTCGAAACTAAAAATTAACTAAATTGACATAAATTCATATGTCAGAGATTTTACAGAACTTGTGAAAATGGTAATATACAGAATTTCTTTAGAAATCAACCAACGAACATTTACCTTTGACAATAGAAACCTCGCCCGTATAAACTACAATAATTTAAATAAAATAAATAAATAAGAAATAAATATCTTCGATTTATACAGTGATAGATATACATTACTATTAAAGTATTAAATATTGTCAACAAACTAATAACATGTGAAAATTATCGGTTGGTTTAAACAACTTTTCACAAAAAAGGTTTGCACTGACTGTAACAGTTCATTATACGTATTTAAATGGTTCACGTTAAAAAATATGCCAAGCATGACGTACATCACTTTCAACTGACGCGCGTAATGGACTTTTGAACACTATTTCCTCGCGTCAACACGTGTTATATAGGCAATAAATTCTCCATGACATTCAACTCTAAGTTTCCAAAATCAATTACGGGAATAAGGAATACGATAGTACTGTCATGACGGCTAAAATGTAAATGTCTTTTTGACAAATAACAATTGACACTGCACCGGATCTCGTGTTTCCGGCGACCGCTGGCGAATTCACCGCCGCTGAGCGCAGAATTTCTTATGTGCGTGTTTCTCGTGTGTTCTCCGACGGGATAAAATAACGGTTCCGTTGGGGATTGCCGAGTCAATAATATTTAAAGGTTGAATATATCAAATTATCTTCCTACGGCGGATACTTCCATTGAATGTCGATAATAATTCGCCAGCGATGAACACAGCACGGTAGAATTGAGAATAATTCTGTTTCAAAGTAGCAATAGCTATTTTCAAACGTACATTCGTTTGGAATGGATTTTTCCATCACGTATTCTCGCGCACACGCGGCGGTTGGCTACTCCCCGTAACCAGTAACGAATAAGTTTGATTTCAACCCTCACAAAAGCACTCATACTCGGAAAGATAAATAAATCATAAATATATATCCAAGTTAACGCTCAAAACACCGATTGAAAGCTTCAAAGGGAAAGTATAAACGAAACATCCACACACAATGGTTATTGACAAGCGATAATGCGTGAATCACCTACTTTAGTCCGGACGTGTGCACTCATTCAGAATCAGCACCAGAATTAGATTCCTCGTAACTATCCCGATTTGCAGACGAATAACTTCCGCTCATGACACTCCCGGCGCTCCCGTTTTCACTTGTAACGTCGGTAGCTGGTGTATTCTCATAAATGTCGTCGAACACGGCCTTCTCGCCGCGGAGGTCACATATCACGTTTGTCAAAGCTTTGATATAATTCTTCGCCAGCGTGAGGGTCTCGATTTTGGAGAGCTTGCGATCCATGTTAATGTGGGGAATGACGGTTCGCAGACCCTCAAATGCGTCGTTTAAGGAGTGCATCCTCTGGCGCTCCCGCTCATTGCTTTCGATGCGCCGCATGTTTCGCTCGCGTGCGCTCACGCCCTTTCGGCGCTTCGTGGCTCGCTTTGGCCTTTTCGTCTTCCGCTCCTCTTCACTGTTTGAAAGAGCGCCTCCGGAGTCCGACGGCGAGGGTGGCTCCTCAAGGCGCGCCGTTTTTCCACCACTGCCTGGTTTTGAGACGCCCATGAGTGATTTGTAGCCCGTGTAATCCCAGAAGCTGTCGTCTGCGTGTATCTCTTCTGCCATCCGATATTCCACGTCGTCAACCGAACATTGCCGCATGCTCTGCAAGTAAATACAGAAATGATGATCACATTAAAATTACATTAAGAGCGCCCAAATCAGCGGATCGCTTTAGCAACGTAGAATGGTGAACAAAGGGCATTTGCAGTTGTGTGAGTTCTAGAAGATAAGTGCTTGGGCATCGTATTGTAACCGACTATCACTCAAGCGACATCAACCAACCACATGATTAAAACGAAAGGAGAACTCAACCAAAAAGTGTAATTCTGATCCGACTATCATAATCACGACATTGACGAAATAAATCTAAATATTGCTTGGTATATTATTTTTATGGACTTCAAAATCATGCTGAAATCATTTTTCGGGTTGTGCAAAGTTTTGTCATAAAAGCGTATTAGTGGGTTAAGAAAGTACTTTTAAAGGTAAATAAAATGATAAGTAAGTCATATATTATTGTAAAAACAACTATATCATAAACAAAAGCCATACATATACGGTCATACAAATAATGGCGCTTAACGTCATAAGTTTATTGAAGGACACACAAAGTAGGCGCAAGTATGTTTTATTCAACAGTAAGTCTCATATCATTAATTATAGGAATATAAACACTAATATATTAGTACACATCCATTCCATGTAAACCACTTCAAACCCATTAACTTACTATTTCGACTCAATAATTGTTTTGAATAACAGCCATGACAATAAATGAATTGTATCATACGACATACGTATTGTTTTGCACCATAAGGCATCCTTCAAACTCTAATTATTCCACATATACGTCATATTAATGCTTCCTACGGTTCCGGTAGCGAGTTCTCGAAGGTCTAGGAATGGAAACATCGAGATATTTTAAGAAATCTGATTTCCATTTAAGGAATATTTATTTCTGTAAAATTGTTGCTTTCGACGAAACCAATTACCGCTGATTTGCAGAGACATGGCGCCGTGGGAGAATTGTGACGGTCTATAGGCGATTTGTTTTAGTACTCGCATTAGGACGTTTCCATAACGTCCGATCAGGACTCTTTGGCGATTATAAAAGCAACAACATTGGGAATAATTACATATAAAACGTTAAATGCGTTTTGACTCACGACTGGTTTCGTTCTACGTAACGCGTTGTTACTTTAGACCAAAAGCATATAAAATACTGTTGTAAGGGAGATAATTTCACTTTCAGGTAATACAAACATAAATGTTCTGAATGATTGTGTCAACATAATTGAATGCATAGATTTTATTTACCTCTTTTATATCAACCAAGCTGAATTGTTAAAAAACTCTAGTGTATACTAACAATATAACATGTCAACTAATCATAAGTTTTGTAATGTATAGAGGTGAATAAACGCTATAAAAAAAAAATCTTAATTATCATCATTTTTTATGAAATGTGATAGCATATCAGTCGAGTAATCGACTTTGATGGAATTTCGTGTGTAACGTAGAAAGTGTTATTCATTTAATTTCAATGCGTAAGGGTTTCTTATTTCATTGTTAACACAAGGTGATAAATTGATGCCGATGAAGCGTTCGAAATTCGAGACGATAATGTATCCTAACTTCAAAGATGGCCGACTTTAAATTAATTTTATATGTCAATGCGAACACAAAATATAAAAGAAATGTGATGAATTATAATCAATATCAATGTTGAAGTAATACTACTTATGTTGCTAAACAGTAGATTTTTTGTTTATGTCTTCCCTTATCTCAGTAGTTGGTGAATAACAATCATTATATATAATATAAAGATACAATGTTTAAGTGATACAACCTATGTAACTAATCAGTGAATTATTTGTTAACTTGTACTATGACCTTATTTTCATTATTCTTATAACCCACGTATTACAATTATATTATTTTGTATCGTGTATATGGTTATAAAGCAATTCGATGATGAATAGATAATAAATGTTGTTGTTGTTAGTGAAAAAAAAAAAAAAAAATGTTCTGAAAAACAAACACTATCTTAACCATGCCTCAATTGTAAGACATCCTTTAAAGCTAAGGTTGAAGCCATGACCTCACTAGTTACTAAGGCCTAACCTTTCACTCCACTGAACCTTAAATCGAACTCAATACGTCACTGTTACATCAATCAGTTAGATATATCACTTTAAAATCGTAGTATCAATCAATATTGGCAAAGTGCATGTAGGCGAAGAGAAGTTTATTCAACGCGAGTAAACCTTACGTAATCTGCTGTCAACGATACACAAGGCAATAAGTTTTTGCCTACGAAAAATACACTAGTCCAACCATGAGTATTTCTGAGCGTCGCTCTATGAAAAAGGAGTGTATTGCAACTGTGTAAAGTGTCGTCCCAGATTAGCCTGTGCAGTCCGCACAGGCTAATAAGGGACGACACTTTCCGCCTAAACTGGATTTTCGCTTAGAAGAGACTTTCTTTAAACGAAAAATATCATAAAGCGGAACGTGTCGTCCCTGATCTGGGGCGACACGTTGCGCAGATGCATTAAACCTCCTTTTCGCAGAGCGCGACCTATATCGATTTACTGGTGAAACACTCACACTTCTGTGCAAACTCCCGTGCGAAACGTTTTATTCCTTAAGCACAACTATTTTTAAAGTAATAAAATTGTCCCATCATTGCAATAATTAATAGTACACATTTGATTGCTCGATCTCGTACAAAACCGTGCTTACAAAGAATGTAAAATAATTTAAAAAAAAAATACGACTCGACAATTAATATGATGCGTTAATTAAATAAAAACATTTCAACAAAAACGAATAAATACAATGTTTAATGCAGTTATATTTTATTTTCGGCGCAATTTATTGTTGCATCGTGCTCAACTAATTCAAAACACATGTTGCGTGAAAGTACTTACGGATGTTGTTATATATATATATAATATCTAGTTTCGAAAACAGTAAATGAGCCATTGATATACCTCATAAGTAAAGCAATTAATATGCTACAATTTCTATTCAGCAAACGAAGTCTTTATCTCCATAATCAAGCGATCTAAACTACATAAATATAAACAACGATTGTGTTGTAAAATAAACACTCTTAATAAATCGCATGGTACATACATATTAACGACGATTGTCGTACAGAAAGAGCAATCTAAATCAATCTCATTTGCCCACTACTTTTAAAAATATAAGCGATCAATGTTTTGCCTGTTCAGCCTAATATATTCGTCTTCATGACCTATTACAAATCCGGATACAGCTGATGTTAAACTATTTTGTGGACCGCTGTTCACCGTATGCTATTCATAAGTAGATCAAAAGGCTTGACGGTTTTATAAAGTGTATTTTTTGCACTGCATCTGTAATACGATTTCAGTTACAAACATCAAACGGATAGACAAGGTAAAATCTATGTTATTACCTTCCAAAGTCTAAACTTGACGCAAAGTGACACGGGCTTCACCACATGGGTTGCAATAAAAGACAAGCCTTCGTGGGATGCAATATAATATATTTATAAATATATTTATTACTGTGTTGAATATATATCTGCTTTAACTCTATGCATGAACAGCATCATAAGATATCATTAAAAAGAGGTTAATTTATGTAATATTTACAACAAAATAACAATAACAATAAAATTCAAAGATCATAAAATATATTCATATTAATAACACGCACAATGAATAAATATGGTATAAATAAAACATAAACATAGATAACAAATGTCTACTCACGGTTTAGTGCCCTATTTGTGAAATGTGACCGTGTTTTTTGTGTGCTTAATTTTCAAAACGTGGTTCATGAAAAATGCTGAGAATGCCCTGGTCCTTGTAACCGGGTAGTAAAAACTTCAATAATGGTATCGCAATGCAATACTTCTTATATGTATGTCTAAAATGAACGAAAAATCTAATAGGTTAAATTTCAAGGTTGTGTTGATGCGTTATAAGATTGGGAAATATTCTCTAAAGGTGGCGCTGTGACGCTCAAACTATAATTAAGACCTTGTTAGTCGTATAAGCTGATTGTTTTCGAAATGATTATAAAGAGAGTGGCTCTGCTTTGTAAAATGAAAAACCCTATATTATAAAGATATTTTAACCTTTTTTATTCGCATACAATTTTCTTAAACATATTCATTTTGGCGTTAGATTCTTTAAACTTCAGTCTGAAAACAAACAAACAACTCTTTAATAGCTTAACATCTTGAAATCAACACAGCTTAACATGTATTGTGGTGAAACAAAACAGTACAGCATATAACAATATTCAGTACTGTAAGGTTCTGTGAAAAATACTTTGCAGTATGGTTTCAATTAAATGATAGATGCTTTTTGCTTGTATACAGTGACAAACGTTTCTGTTAGAGTTTGGGATAAAACATAACCGGTGCATGTGTGTTGTCAAAANACCGGGTAGTTAAAACTTCAATAATGGTATCGCAATGCAATACTTCTTATATGTATGTCTAAAATGAACGAAAAATCTAATAGGTTATATTTCAAGTGGGTGTTGATGCGTTATAAGATTGTGAAATATTCTCTAAAGGTGGCGCTGTGACGCTCAAACAATAATTAAGTCCTTGTTAGTGGTACACAGCTGATTGTTTTCGAAATGATTATAAAGAGAGTGGCTCTGCTTTGTAAAATGAAATACCCTATATTATAAAGATATTTTAACCTTTTTTATTCGCATACAATTTTCTTTAACATATTCATGTTGGCATTAGATTCTTTAAACTTTAGTCCTCAAACAAACAAAACAACTCTTAAATAACTTAACATCTTGAAATCTACACAGCTAAACAGGCATTGTGGTGAAACAAAACAGTACAGCATATAACAATATTCAGTACTGTAAGGTTCTGTGAAAAATGCTTTGCAGTATGGTTTCAATCAAATGATAGATGCTTTTTGCTTGTATACAGTGACAAACGTTTCTGTTAGAGTTTGGGATTAAACATAACCGGTGCATGTGTGTTGTCAAAATCTTCCGAGACACAACTCCTTCAAGATATCTTATACACGGTTTAAGTATGTTTCAAAAGGTTCGTAGTCAACAAGATTTAATAAACAGTTTGTTTTACGACAGTTTCTATACAAAGTGTCAAAAGAATTGGATTTAAATATTATACCTCATTTGCCAATACTATGTTTATGACACATTCATCATTTTGTCTCTCACAAAATACATATTTATGTTATACATTGGTCCCCTATCAACCAATAAGACTATTTAAAAAGGCATATATTAAAAACAAAATAAAACCAAAATCGTTATGTCACACTCAGCATACACACATGCTTAGTAACATAGACAGTCGAATCATGTGAAATAAAATATTACATAAAAAGACATGTTAATAAAAACATGTTTGCATCTACTAGCACACAATTACTACTAGTACTAAGTTTTTTTTAAATTTCAATGTAAGCAATATATTAATAAATCGGTAAAAAAAGGATATATCATTATTATTTTATGTACAGGTTTTAAATAAACCCAAGAACATAGAGCAACACAACCTGTTTATAATTATACTTAAATTATTTTCGATATACTCTTACATTAACAATATTGTGTATTTCAACTAGATCTCAATTCGAAAATAGCGAAATAAAGTCACTGTTCACTGACAAGCTGCTTGTACTTATCTGTATAAAGAGTGTTCGTAGAGCGGTTTAACAACGACAGAACATGGCGAGCGGGCAAATTGGCACGGGAGCTGTGAACAGAGCACTCCAAACGTGAAGGCTTGATAAAAATGTACCGACTTGTGGATGATGGATTGAGTTACTATTGACCAGATTATATGCTTCGAATTTTGAAGAGGCTTTGGCCTATTAGAGGTATAGTAGATGTTTTTTTTAAACACATCGCATAACAAATTTGACGGCCATAATGTTTAAATCAAAACAGTGAAATAAAACTCGTCGATCAAGTAGGTTTAGTCTACAGGTAAAGTATTTCCCATACCAGTTTAAAATTGTTCTATTTATGTTCTAAAAACAGTTTGAGAAACATCGTATAAGAACCTATTTATATCGCACGCAATATCACACCACCTGAATATTCAACAATCAGATTGGGTTTGTCTTGTCACAATAAATATTAGTAGATGCCAATTTTTTGTCAAATAATGGTTAAGCGCACGACCTTCTGCAAAAGAGAGGTGAAACCTAAAGCAACGGTCATAGTGACAACAATTTAATGAGACCAGATATTTTTTCTATAAATTGCATTTCATTAGACAAAGTCTACCAGAAAATGTTAGACTCGTAAAGTGTTCTTAAAACAGACATTCAAGCTTTTGTGACACGCGAGTAATTTAACGTAAAAGTGTTCAACATTTTCTTATAGTTCAGAATTAATTATACTTTGATTACAATAAGCATAATTCAACAATCCCATGAAATAAAATGGTCATATTGATCAATAAGAAAACTGTAACATGCTTATTATAGATTATATATCAAGAAAATGAAGTCCTTATGTTTAAAGGAAGTTATGTCCTAATGAAAGTGGTCAAAAAAGAAGGAATATTGATTTCAACAAAAGAGGTCATACTAGTATAATTATTCAATTGTTGTGCATACTTTTAAAAGTATGGAAAGCGAAGAAAACGCGTAGGAAAAATCTTTTTTATACATTACGGTATTCTTTCTTCAATGAACACTCTCACTCAATGCACGAATGCATTAATGTCAAACGTTTGCAAATAGATTGTCGTGGAAAACACGCCCTTGTCTCTTCAAAGTAATGTGATTTAGTGATCAGACACAAATGGAACTCGTGATTTAGAAAATTGGATTAACCGGAAAATGGAAAATTACAGGAAATTAATTGCTCGGACTTTTTGTCACATCCCTCATGGATTAATGTTAATGTTGAGTAAAATGTCGATATTTCGAGATAAATTTACTTTGATCTGAAAGAGAGATGAATATATCAGAAAAGTTTGAACGAAATGAGAATCGTGTTAAACAAAGGTTCTAAAACACGTGTTGTTTGTGTTTTCTGAATTATCGCCTCTTGTTGTCAAAACATACCAATAAACTATGGCAAATAACTAAATATGCATTATGAAATTCTAGTTTCCATGAAGATAAACAGCGGGGGGACCAAACCTGTAATTAGAATGGTTTTAATTAATTGGTACATCCAAGGTTCAGATAAGCTGAAGTTTGAATTATTAACTATAATTATATCCATATATTGTATTAATTGCCAGTAAATTCATGTATTTTCAAACGTTTATAAACAAAATAACCCGATTCCAAGTTATTTATCGTAACTTGTTATTTGTGTCTCGACATTGATAACAATGATAATTTACATTTCATGCACCGACGATGCAAATGGTTTTTATTAAATATTATTGCCTCATTCAAACGTGCACATGTCCTTTAATACATGTACATGCATGTTTTGGAGTGCTTGGAAACAATAAGGTTAAGCAACACATAAATGCCAACGTCTATAAATAAATAATTAGTTATGCACAAATATTAATAAACTCCCATTGTCTCCTAACCACTTAAAACATTACTACATGCTTTAACAACGCGCTGAACTTGCAATAAAGTTTATGAATCATTATAGTCGAAAGTAATATTTAAAAGTTAGATGATTAACTGCTTATAAAATCGTGAAATACAAGAGGTCGTTATTTTAAATCAGTCCGACATGACAAAATACGTTTTAGTAAAACTGCTACATAACATATTAGCAAAAATAAGAAGTATATTAAAACGAGTTCAATTGAGTTATTATTGTTATAATTATTATTAACATTGAAAAAAAAGAAAAACATTGAAGTGTATGTATTATTTCATTGAAATACATAACAATAAAAGCACATATAATAAGCAAATTCTACCCCACATAGGAAATGGAAGAGTGGAGTTCAAGCAATGCATTTGTAAGAAGAACATGAAGGCATGGGTTATAAGAAAATATTATTTCATTAAAAAATGAGACATTAGTGTTAATTTAGTCTTTACAGAGTAAACAACAACACATAATCTGCATGTACACACATGACCTTATATACACAGAATTACACGTGTATTTATATTCACACAACAGAGGAGCTAACTCTAGACAGCACCATCACATCAGCTTAGAATGTAACAAGAATTATATGATAAACACATATAAAAATAAATATATATGCTACATTTATCTACAATAAATACTCCACACATTCTTCTGGAAGGTTCACGCAAACGAATGTAACACCCTGCTCCCAGATGATTGGGTTTGAATGGTTATCATAAGAGTGTCAATAATGTATTAATGCATTACATTTTGAACCAAAATAGTGCAGACTGCTCCTTTACGTGACCTGCCAAGTAAAGATCTTGACATCGCATTCTTTTTTCATTAATTTATCAAATGCATTACCCTACCCTATATATATTTCAAAAACAGTTGTCCATGAATTACCATGGCATCGTATGGGATGTTTTGCAAAATCTGCACCGTTTGATGCTGAGTTTACGAGGTAAATAATTATTTCTCTTCTCCTAGTTTGTGTAAGAGAACGGCTTTACATGTATGACCTTGGAATTGAATGAAAGAATGGCCAACCATGTCGACTGCTGTTTGAACCAAGCCATCAAATATTGCACCTTGCCTAGTTATTCTTAGAAACAACTCCCATATATTACTTTATGTATGGCATTGACATTGCATCATTTGAATCACAACCATTGCCACGTTTTTCATGTGTTAATTAGCTCAATACTTATTTATTTAGGATTTTGGGAGATTAACTTTTATCATTTTCCTTGGTATTATATCAAAACAGTGTAATTGGGCTTCTGTGTAAATGAGTCAATTATTATTTATGTATCTAACCAATACATAACAACCGATCTCTACCTGTAAGATAATAATCGCCCATTACCAGAAACGTTGCAACGTGGCTGTTGTGTTAAACATGTTTGCTATATCAATCATTTAATTAATTGTGCGTAATAAGAATGCTATCCTTGGATGAAAGCAAATGTCAGATGACTAAGTTAAACATACATCAATTATGCGTGACTTTCCGGAAATGACAATTAACATATATACGTGGTGATAGTAATACGGAAAGAGTTTATATTTAAGATTCTATTTTAATCTAAAGGAATTGAAAATCAACTACCTTTACGGACAGCTTTACACGTACAGATATGTTACAATAGCGATCTACCTCTGTAATCTATATAATATCATATACAAAATATGTTACCTTGAATACAAAATATAGCTTTACAATTCTACCATTTGAAAATATTATCTTTATGTTTTAAAAACTCCTACTCTAACGCCATGAATAAGTACATATCTAGTATAACAACAACGTTCTACTTTTTTGAAAATGGTATAGATTTAAAGTAAATAGCTTTGAAATAATCTCATACAAAAATAAATAATTTATGATCAATAGATGGCTGAAAAAATAGTTCGAAGTTGAAAGACAAGAGTGGTTTAGAACGAACCATAATAGATAAGAATGGCACTTGAAATATGTGTACTATAGCTATTCAACAACTATCGTCCTTATTCGGAAGTGCTCGGCTTTCTTCGGTAAATTTCGTTAAACTACGAAGACGTTTCACTTGATTTTTTAGGTGCATCAGTTATAAAATTGTCAGCTTTTTACAATTGCTATGTATGTCGGAACAGTTTAAAGCGAGTATATACGATCAAAGTAATATTTTATATAGAAAACAAACGTTGGTAAATTAAACAAAACTAGAACTTAATAAGATGAACAAAAGAAGCTGTTACAGTAAAAACTACGAAATTAGAGTTTTATACAATTGCCAATGATTTCTGCTGTACAGTCGAAAACTTAATTAGTCATGCACTATAGACATGTACACTATTAGTAAATGCCCACTATCCTGTGCAGATTTGATGATACGATGAATCGATACAATTTTTGGTTCTACAACATATAAAATCTTCGTAAACTTGGTCGTTTTGAATTTAATTGACGTAAAGCATATTTGATTAATGGTACGGCCATACGATAGTTCGTGTTTTTTTTATTTGACTATCCTCGTTCATATTAGGCCTAAAAAATAGGTTTGTTTCTGGTTACATGCCCCAAAAAATGTGGGTCGGTAGCTAGGCTTTTTTTTTTTTCTTACCACAACACTTAATTGAATATTTAACACAATGAGGATGTCATTATTTACATGTATCAGCAGTGTGAAATGCATGACGACATAGTACTAACTTTCAGATATAGTTCTTAACAAGAAGATGTTTGATCCAGATTGTCTTTATCTGTAAATTACTGTACACATAAATATTCTTACCGCCGCGAAATCAAACTTTTTTCTGTCACAAAATCCGCGTCCGAATTTTATCTTCGAAATTTACGCAACTTTTCGGAGTTGCGTAAATTTCGGACTAAAAATTCGGATGCGGATTTTGTAACAGAAAAAACTTTTGAGTCGGCGGTTTAAAACAGGGTCGGTAGGGTAACCGGAAACAAGACTTCCTTTTTTAGGCTTTAAGAGAAAATACAATTTTTACATTAAAATCGTATATATTGGCTTTCAGGCAGTTTAAACAAGTGGACTTGCCTCTAAACTAAAAATTAACTAAAAAGACATAAATTCATATGTCATATGTCAAAGTTTTACAGCACTTGTGAAAATGGTAATATACAGAATTTTTTAGGAAATCAACCAACGAACATTCACTTTTGACAATAAAAACCTTGCCCGTATAAACTACAATAGTTCAAATAAAGTAAATAAATGAGAAATACATATCTTCGATATCTATACTGATAAATATACATTACTATTAAAGTATTAAATAGTGTCAACAAACTAATAGCATGTGAAAAACAAGTGATGTGTTTGTGAAACACTATGGCCCCTTTTGAGCGATTTTGACCCATATATTTGACGTTTGACCTTGAAGGATGACCTTGACCTTGACCATTTACCACTCAAAATGTGCAACTCCATGAGATACACATGCATGCCAAATATCAAGTTGCTATCTTCAATATTGCAAAAGTTATGGCCAATGTTAAAGTTTGAGCAAACAAACCAACAAACCAACAAACAAACAGACAGGGCAAAAACAATATGTCCCCCAGTATAGACTGGGGGACATAAAAATCGGTTGGTTTAAAAAACTTTTGACAAAAATGGTTTGCACTTACTGTTACAGAACATACATGTCTTAAAATGGTTCACGTTAAGAAATATGCCCAGCATGACGTGCATCACTTTCAACTGACGCGAGTCATGGACTTTTGAACACTATTTCCTCGTGTCAACACGTATTATATAGGCAATAAATTATCCATGACATTCAGCACTAATTAAGCACTAATTAAGTTTCCAAAATCAATTACGGGAATAAGGAATACGATAGTTCTGTCATGCCGGCTAAAATGTAAATTTCTTTTTGTCAAATGACAAGTAACACTGCACCGGATCTCTTGATTCCGGCGACCTCTGGCGAATTCACCGCCGCTGAGCGCAGAATTTCTGATGTGCGTGTTTCTCTTGTGTTCTCCGACGAGAAAAAAAATGGCGGCTCTGTTGGGGAACGCCGAGTAAAAAATGTTTAAAGGTTGAATATATCAAATTATCTTCCTAAGGCGGATACTTCCATTGAATGTCGATAATAATTCGCAAGCGATGAACACAGCACGGTAGAATTGATAATAATTCTGTTTCATGGCAGCAATAGCTATTTTCTAACGTACATTCGTTTGGAATGGATTTTTCATCACGTATTCTCGCGCACACGCGGCGGTTGGCTACTCCCCGTAACCAGTGACGAATAAGTTTGATTTGAACCCTCACAAAAGCACTCATACTCGAAAAGATAAAGAAATCATAAATATATATCCAAGTGAACGCTCAAAACACCGATTGAAAGCTTCAAAGGGAAAGTATAAACCGAACATCCGCACACAATGGTTATTGAGAAGCGATAATGTGTGAATTCCCTACTTTAGTCCGGACGTGTGCACTAATTCAGAATCAGCACCAGAATTAGACTCCACGTCACTATCCCGATTTGCAGACGAATCACTTCCGCTCATGACACTTCCGGCGCTGCCGTTTTCACTAGTAACGACGTCGGTAGCTGGTGTATTCTCATAAATGTCGTCGAACACGGCCTTCTCGCCGCGGAGGTCACATATCACGTTTGTCAAAGCTTTGATATAATTCTTCGCCAGCGTGAGGGTCTCGATTTTCGAGAGCTTGCGATCCATGTTAATGTGGGGAATGACGGTTCGCAGACCCTCAAATGCGTCGTTTAAGGAGTGCATCCTCTGGCGCTCCCGCTCATTGCTTTCGATGCGCCGCATGTTTCGCTCGCGCGCGCTCACGCCCTTTCGGCGCTTCGTGGCTCGCTTTGGACTTTTCGTCTTCCGCTCCGCTTCACTGTTTGAAAGAGCGCCTCCGGAGTCCGACGGCGAGGGTGGCTCCTCCAGGCGCGCCGTTTTTCCACCACTGCCTCGTTTTGAGACGCCCATGAGTGATTTGTAGCCCGTGTAATCCCAGAAGCTGTCGTCTGCGTGTATCTCTTCTGCCATCGGAAATTCCACGTCGTCAACCGAACCGTGCCGCATGCTCTGCAAGTAAATACGTTAATGATGATTACATGAACATAACATTCAAAAGCGCCCAAATCAGCGGATCGCTATTGCAACCTAGAATGGCGATCAAAGGGCATTTGCAGGTGTGTGAGTCCTAAATAATTAGTGATTGGGTATCGTACTGTAACCGACTATCACTTCAGCACCATCAACCAACCAAATGATTAAAAAGAAAAACCTGCATTAAAGCGTATTGATGGGTTAAGAAAGTACTTTTAAGGGTAAATAAAAGTTACTAAGATATTATATTAAAAGCAACTATATCATAGAAAAAGCCATACATATACGGTCATACAAATAATGGCGCTTAACGTCATAAGTTTATTGAAGGACACACACATTAGGCACACGTAAGTTTTATGGAACAGTTAATTCCCTTTCATCAATCTTAGGAATATAAACACTAACATATTCGTACACATGTAGTCCATGTAAACCACATTAAACCCATTACTTTACTATATCGATTCAATAAATGTTTTAAATAAAAGCCATGGCAGCAAATGAATTGTATCATGCGGCATACGTATTTTATTTGCACCATAAGGCATCCATAAAACTCTGATTATCCCACATATATGTCATATTAATGCTTCCTGCAGTTCTGGTAGCGAGTTCTCAACAGTCTAGGAATGGAAACATCGATTTATTTTAAGAAATCCGATTTCCATTTAAGGAATATTTATTTCTGTAAAATTGTTGCTTTTGACGAAACCAATTACCGCTGATTTGCAGAGACATGGCGCCGGGGGAGAACTTGAGACGTGCTATAGGCGATTTTGTTTAGTACTCGCATTAGGACTTTTCCATAAAGTGCAGTCGGGACTCCATGGCGTTAATAAAAGCAACAACATTGGGAATAATTACATATAAAACGTAAAATGCGTTTTGACTCACGACTGGTTTAGTTCTACGTTACTCGTTGTTACTTATGACCAAAAGCATATAAAATACTGTTGTAAAGGAGATAATTTCAATTTCAAGTAATTAAAACATGAATGTTCTAAAAAACAAACACTATCTTTACCATGCCTCAATTTTAAGGCATCCTTTAAAGCTAAGGTCGAAACCATTACCTCACTGGTAACTAAGGCCTAACCTTTCACTCCACTGAACCTAAAATCGAACTCAATACGTCACTGTTACATCAATCAGTTAGATATATCACTTTAAAATCGTAGTATCAATCAATAATGGCAAATTCCATGTAGGCAAAGAGAAGATTATTCAACGCGAGTAACACGTACGTAATCTGCTTTCAAAGATATACAAGGCAAGAAGTTTTTACCTACGACAAATACACTAGTCCAACCATGAGAATAACTGGGCCTCGCTCTATGAAAAGGGAGTTAAATGCTACTATGTAAAGTGTCTTTCAGATTAGCCTGTGCAGTCCGCACAGGCTAGTCAGGAACGACACTTTCCGCATAAACTTGATTTTCGCTGTGAAGAGACTTTCTTTAAACGAAAAATATCATAAACGCGAAAAGCGTTGTCCCTGATTAGCCTTTGCGGACTGCACAGGCTAATCTGGGGCGACACGTTGCGCAAATGCATTAAACCCCCTTTTCACAGAGCGCGGTCCATATCGATTTACTGGTGAAACACTCACACCTCTGCGCGACACTCCCGTACGAAACGTATTATCCCTTAAGCACAACTGTTATTAAAGTAATAAAAATGAAAGTGACACATATAAAATCATTGCAATAATTTATAGTACACATGTAATTGCTCGATCTCGTACAAAATCGTGATTACAACGATTGTTAAATAATAAAAAACACGACTCGACAATTTATATGATGCGGTAATTAAATTAAACATTTCAACAAACACGAATAAATACAATGATAAATGCAGTTCTATTGTATTTTCGGCGTAATTTACTGTTCTATCGTGCTCAACTAATTGAAAACACATGTTGCGTGAAAGTACTTACGGATGTTGTTTTCCCAGCGGTATTAACAAGATCCGTGAATAAATGTTAAATAGTCCAGTTAAAACAAGTGCTCGTCGTGAGTTCGTTTCCTCACTCTGTCTTTATCACTTTATCAGTAGATAACAGTAAAACCGGGCTACGTCAGTACGGACACATGTAAATCCGGTCGCTTGACCCTTTAAATCGGCCCCTGGAAGGTCCCGCGATTCAGACCACGGTGTCACGATCAACACGCGCTACTGTGCATCTCTGATAGCTTGTTCGTACTACCACGTAGGTGTATATACATGCGCAATTTACATGTAAACCACGTACGCTGCGGTTTGTAGCTCAATGGTTTATATTGTTCGAGCAACCGTTTCATTGGTTGACGCTCGCGTTTAATTCAGTCATCAAAATGTATTCTGCATGCGGGCAATAATCGACGTAACCGGATGATGCAGCGTTTATAGCGATACAAAGCGATAAATGATTGATATACGTCAAAAGTCAATGTTCGAAGGACGTTTTTTCGCATAACGTGCGTCGCTAATACATTAGAAATAATTCAGTTCATTTCATGTTTGCATATTGTTTATTAACCCATTGTAGGCAGTCGCACCATTTCATTTGCAAGAAAGAAATTAAGTGAAACGCAAAGCTAAAAGACAGATGAGACGGATGTGAGGATAATGGCAAAAACATTGATAACGAAGACGCTGGCAATGATGATGATTATAATGTCAATTATTATGAAGACGATTATGGCAATTTTGATGGAAAAGTCATGATGGTGCGAAGGAGGTTGATGATGTTGTATATGTCTCTATTGATGTTGTCTCTACTGCTGTTGCCTCTACTATTGCTGTTGTTGCTGCTGATGATGATGCAATTGTTTCTTATATTGCCATACAAGCCATTATTCTAACATTTTATTAAAATGTGCCAAAAATTTCTTTACGTTCCATAAAATTTTGGCTTGACATAGATATCTCTATTGATAGATAATATGTACCGTCGGTACGGTCAAATTAAGGTATTCAAGCGAGACCTTTGGTATGTCTACAAGCGAAGTATCTGCAGAACAGGCGACGCCTGATAACGAAGCAAAACTTCAAGATAACCTCCACACGTTTGAACAAAACGTTAAAAGCTGAAATGTTCTAATTTAGATATAAACTTGACGGACGTAGTTTGTTTCCGCTTTGAGCCTTTGATGTGCTTGTCTTACATAATTGTGTACACACGAACATGGTTTCAATGAATTATAACGGCATTATATAGAACGTGTTTTTGTGTATATGTTAACCTTTTTGGTATTACAGTCTTGTATTTTGTATTACACTTTCGGAAATTCTTGACAGTCGGGGGCTAAATTTGCACTTCGCGAAATTGGGTCATATTGTGTCAATTTAATTCTAAGCGAAAAAAATGTGTACTACATTACATACATTTATCTCCTCAGAACAATATAAAGTCAATGCTACCATCATATGCAACGTATGGATTCAATCAATTATTTTCTGTTTATTTCCGGTTTATAACTGCATTGATTTATTCTGATATTGTGAATAACTATAGTCAAACATAAAGAATGTATTTTGGGGCTTTTTTTAGTGTGTGATTTTGTTATAGATACTTTTTCCGTAAGATACATCAGGTAAAATTTCAGCAGAAACTAGAAAATCTCTTTAGTTAAAAACAAACACCATGTTGAACTGTCTCATAAACGACATAACACTGTCACATAAACTGACCAACTCTATAGTTTATCTCATACCATACCTTGAATCTTGTGCATTTGACACTAAAATAATTTACTCTCTGCCCAACTGTTGTTAAACAAACTTTAAAATATTAATCCGATCAAGTTTACTTTTAACGGAAAAAACCCATTGTGCAGCAAATTACTGTTCTTTCACATTGTGAAAATTAACATATCGAAAGCACGTCTGTGTGTAAAAAAAAAAGCACGGCAATACTGGAAAATACATAGATGACGGACGGGAATTCAGAAACTCATTTAAATATTATATATAGACGAGCTTTTGCATATGGCATGGTGTGACAATTATTCAAATCTCTCCAGAATTCGTAGAAATTCTAATTTTCTGCTCGTTATCGAACGCAACTCGATCGAACATAGAAGCAGACACAACACAATGTCAGTGCAAGCTATTATAATGCATGTTAAACGAATTTGTGTAAAATAATTTGAGTAGAACCTAGCAACAGTTCGACGTAAATAGCCCTATCGCCTCTAAGCTTTTGAGACATAAATACAAATGAGCGCTCTGTGAAAAGGGGGCTTAATGCATGTGCGTAAAGTGTCGTCCCAGATAAGCCTGTGCAGTCCACGCAGCCTAATCAGGGACGACACTTTCCGCTTTTATTGTATTTTTCGTTTAAAGGAAGACTATTCTTGACAAAAATCCAGTTAAGGCGGAAAGTGTCGCCCCTGATTAGCCTGTGCGGACTGCACACGCCAATCCGGACCGACAGTTTTCCCACATGCATTAAACTCCCTTTCACCAGAGCGCGACTCAAATAGATTCCTTCCTTGATATACGATACCGGTTATTGGCATTACAATTTATCATTAAAAGCAATCCTTTCTCTATAGACTGGATTCTCATGACGATCTGTATCATCCCTTTATAGACTGTCGCAGAATCTCTATCAACCAAGCGCTCGTCATTAACATCCAAGCGTCTATGTATCACCATGATGAAAGTGGTAATTTACACGGTTAATGATGTATTGTAAAGTGCAAAATAATAAGAACCTTGTATAATTTTAGCGACAAAATACAGATGAGATTTTGTTTTGAGTCAAAACCACTTTTCAATGGTATACAGTTATGTATACGCGTGTCTTTGTTGTTTTCTGTACGTTACTTTGCCTATTTAGTAATAATTTACACCAGAAGTGTGTGTTCTGTGGTTAGAATACACACATATACATGTACATCAAAGGTGAAATATATTACAATAAAATCAGTGCCCAAAGTAGTTTTACACTAAATTACAAATCATAATGTAAGTAAAGCTTATACAATACTTTGATATTATGCCAAACGTAAAAAAAAAAACAAAAAAAAAACAAAAAAAAACAGAAAATGTGGTTACCTAAATTGTCATCAACAATGGTTGATTGTTATATATATATATATAGATCAAAACATCAATCAGTGTGATTTATGTACATCGCAAGCGAACTTTTAAGCATTCATCAAGTGTTGTCATGTATATAACCAGCCAACAAACAAACAATCAATTATTGTCATTTGTGTTAAGCTGAACACGCACCAGATCCTCATGTCTGGTTGATTTGGCAACGCGTAGGGCATACTACCCAATTTTAAAACATTTTTTATTAATGTTTTATTCTACAAGATTTGCTGTATTTATTAACACAAAAAATGTATATCTTTTTAAAAAAATCCTTAATAACTTGACATATAAAATACTAGGTATGCACTTGAACATGTCAATGTTACAATGACAGTCCAGACGTAGCAAAATGCAATACAAAGACAATCTTGTAGCCGGAAATGTCCGTTCGAAACCGTTTACATACATACTATCTTACCGTGTTTTTGTTATTCAACGCGTAAATCGACGTTTTACGTATATAGTATATAATCCAATAAGAACAACGATAATCTTCAATTCCACTTGTATTTGATTCAGTAATCCTCGTTATAAGGCTATTCAGCACAACTCTCGCTAATTCCACTGTATGATTGTCCGCCGCATATTGGGTGTCACTCTAAGAAAACGGGATGGTCCCCACGTTATTCCGATTAGATATCAATTCGCTTCTAGTTTCCATTCATGATTTGCGTAATAAATGTCAAAAATAGCTCACAGACAAGTGCGACAACGTCATACGAACGCCCGCGCAGCGCTGAATTCGATTGCAGCGCCTTCGCCTCGCCTCGAAGATAATTCCAATAAACCGATACTAGATTCTATATCTGGAGGTGGTTACTCGAACAAATCGTTGAGTCGAGTTGGACGTACGTAGCACGGAATCCTACGCCCGATGGAATCGATTTGTTCTATGCAATTATCCGCGGCTACACCATACTCTGTGACAATGTATCATCGTATTTCCTGCGCTACATTAGGTGCGCTTCTCCAATCAAAAGCGCCGATGACTCGATTGTCATCGATATCTCGTTTCAGCGAGCAACACAGGAACGGCTCGGATCTAGTTCATCTGAAGTTCACACTTGGGAATCAGAAAACAAATAACGCAACACTACTCCTCAATGCGTTAATGAAATGAAAATCTCAGCTAACTCAAACGTCAGTTTTTACATCCGTAACTGACGGAAGTTTCGTGGATGTTAAGCGTTAACAAGATTGGATTCAGCGAAATAAAAACGTGCGTCTCTTTAAAACAAAACGAAGCGACTGTAAATGAATGCATAATTGCTTCTCCAAGGTATACAAGTGGAAGTGTTTGGTGATATATGAGCGACGGTACGCCCGAGGCGACACGCGAAAGTCATCGGTAGATAGGTAGCCATCATGCGCTCTATTCGGCCCCTTCCTTTACGCTAGTGTTTGAATGTCAAACGTGATTGACAATGGCCTGTTGGGCTTTTTCTTATCGACTCTTATCTGTGGACATCGGGCCAAAAAGGAAATTGACGTTAAAATGGACGATTGTTAGCTAATTTCTCACACTATTAAACAATGAGCATTTATCTCCAGACGCAAATTATAATTTCTCTCTTTAAACATATCTGTTTTTAATGTTGTGTCATCTTTACAACACGTATAATGTATACTTATAACCGTTAACTGACAAATACATGGCAAGACAAAGCAAATAAAATTGTACAACACGCATACGTCTGGTATAATTATAATTAGAATTATATTGTCTCATTCACTCTGATGTATTCGGTTATAGATGTCACACCTTGTAGATTACATGTAAATGCCCAGATGAACAAGGGATTTACATCGCCTATGTGATAATCCCGTACGATTTACTTCGGAAATCCATGTTTTTCTTCATTGCTTATGTAGTAAGTGTTCGTCAGAAAAGCAACATATGAGCCTCGCTCTAGGAAAACCAGACATAATGCATGTGCGTTAACCCTTTGCATGCTGGGAAATATGTCGTCTGCTAAAATGTCGTCTGCTGAACTTCTAAAATTAGCATTTTCTTTGATTTTTTTTCAAAGAATACTATCAGAATAGCAAACAGTTTGGATCCTGATGAGACGCCACGTTCTGTGGCGTCTCATCTGGATCCAAACTGTTTGCAAAGGCCTTCAAAATCCGGTTCCAGCGCTCAAAGGGTTAAAT
>VMBQ01001851.1:48187-135413 GCA_007657795.1 Dreissena rostriformis | reverse complement strand
GGGGGGGGGGGCGGAGTTCAAAGAGAAAACCCCACCTTTCCGTTAAAGTGACCACCAATCAAACTCACATGCTTTCGGGAACGGAGGTTGAACCCGGGTCGTTCAGGTGAGAAGCGCGTATGCCAACCACTGCGCTAACCGGACAGCTTATTAAAATGGCTCAACGGTGGTGCTCACTATCTATAAGAATAATCCGAATCATATTTGTTTTTTTAAGTGTTACCACGAAGAGTGAAATGTCATACAAACCAATAGAAATCGATGGACAATATTGAATAAATTAATCTTATAAACTGAGTATGTGTTAGATTCATTTGACAATATCCACCTAATATATAAATCTCGTTAATGAAGATTTATTTAAATAGTTAAACAAAATTCGCAAAATAAACAGTTGCAACAGTATAAGAACGCCTGGTTTAAAAAGAAAGATATGCAAACAAAAGTAAACGGCAATTTTTTATTTGTGAGCCAAGGTCACAAATAATGCAGACGCAATTTTGAAAATCACAATGCCTAAGCTACGGTAGGGCCCGTAACCCATAATTGCCTGTGTGGATAACTCAAGTCAAATTTAGCAGACAACAAATGCTTAAAGCATGCAGCAGACGACAGCCTATAATTATGTTAACAATAGGTTTAATAGCTTGTGGGACATATTGGCCAGTCTAGTGTTTAATTAAATCAGCTTGTGCGATGACATTGGTATAAGTTTATCATTGAAATCTGTACATATTGGCTGCTTTCAGGGAAAACGTGGCTTAATGCTGCATTAAAAATCTGTCATGTGGGCAAAATTGTTTCTCAATAATTTTAAGAAAATAGATAAAGTATTAGATACACATATCACAACATGTGCATTATTACAGGTTTGTTATTATTTAGCAAGGCAACCACAATTCTGAAGATGGTTGCCAGTGCAGCGACCAATTGTGAACATAAAGACATATTGTTGTTATTTTGTCTAAGTTATCTCTATAACATACATATGAGGATAAACAGTCACACACATCTCGACCTGTGCTTTAAGACGCACTCTTTAAAATTTGAATTGGTTGTGTCCATTTCAAACTTGCGATATAAAAAGCTGTAACATAAGTTTGAAAACTGAGTTGCTTCTAAGATTATGCAATAGCGAAGAAATTCAGTACCTTCAGCGCTTTGATTTTTCATCTATTTTAATTCATCGGTTGTCAAAATTTATGCGAAAACATTTTATTAATTATGTACAAATATTTCCTCTGAACACGTGACATCCATTTAAAATGTTGTCATTAAAACGCACTAACATGAGACAAATGTCAATGAAATGGACCAATGTTATTTGTTAATGTCGTTTAGTTCGCTCGCGGCTATATGAGACCATTACAAATTAATTGACATTTATAACCGATAAATAAGCGATGATGGGAAAATATCCCATTTGTTCAGATATTTACAATATAATCCACCATGTTTAAATACAACTTTTAATTGTATTGATGTATTTGCAGCATTTATATTTCCAGACCGAAATTATTTTTCAGGTGAATATGATAATTTACATTCCTTAATCAGATATATATAAATATATATATCCTTAATTTAAAAGCTAGGAATGTTCTGTGCACCTTGCATTTTAATAATCACGTGACACGCGTCTCTTCCGAATATAAGTACTCTTAAGTTTGGCCCATAATTTTAATTAAAATCTAAATACAAAAAAAAAAGGCACGTATCGTTGTGGATAATTTATTTTAAAAAAAAACGATTCAGTCAGATATATTCCATTGTACAGGGCCCGAAAACCGTTCTACGCCTACCGGTATTTAGTTTTTAACTTTTTTTATCAAGAAATTTTCTGTTTGTAAAATTTGCAATTTTGAGAGAATGTTCCTGGTACGTACGTACTAGAATTTATAAAACTGTGCTATTGACATGAATCGTGAATCACGATGACTACACCGTTCAGGTTACAAAGCACATTATCAGTAGTATAGACGTTTACCCATATTTTTTTTAAAATAAAGTAATCCGTAACTAAAAACGTTCATGTTTCATACAACGAATTGATTTCCTGTCGCATCTGTCATTCGAGCAGACACAGCAACGGTTTCGAGTGTGCAGTTACCGGAGCTCTTGGTGGTGGAATTTAAACATGAACACGCTTCAGCAACTCGAAGAAATGAGAATATTATGTGAGTTTTGGATTAAGATCAATTTTATCATGCGAGGCTTAGAATCATGGTAGCGCGAAGCTTGCCGATCTTTATCCCAAATTCACATAATATTATATTTATCCTATTATTTCCTCCCTTTTTTCATTAATAATTATCAAATATCGTATTTTTGAAAATTATGTTCTTCCGTAGTTGACAAAAACTGATTCTCCATTTTTGGAAAAACCCACAAATGATCTAAAAATAGCGATAGTATGAAGCTCAACTTCATACGATCGTTGTTATTTTATCGATTTTCATCTGGTAATGGGGTAAAAGTAGTATGAGCGTACCATTTACTTAGAACTGGATAGCCATGGCATACTTATATCACGACCTACATCAATCGTCATACATCGACTATAGCCGGAGTCTCGGTCAGACAGGTAATGTATGCAATAAATCGTCTGCTGATGCAGAGTTGACCTACATGTTACTTTTAAAAGCGACCGAGTATGTAATGGAAGCAAGTATTAAACAAAAGAATGTTCAGACATTGATAAATTGTGTATTTCTACGAGTCAGCCGATGTATGCATTACAGCACGGCATAATTAACTAAAAGGGACTTGTTTACAGATTTTTTGCATGTTTTACAGTCTGTCATTTAATGCTTTTAATTGATAAATGTTAGCATCGGAACTACAGAGCTCCGGTATAAAACAAAAATTAAATTAAAGAAACAAAGAAAAAAAGTAAGCCACGACTGGGCTCGAACCACTGACCCTTTGGATTAAATGCAACAACCCTCGTAATGTCACAAAATATAACGATAAAAACAGAACTTCCCAAATTATTCAATCGTTTCGCGTTTGTAACGCTTTATATTTTTTTTAGGTTTTTAAATCGTCATAAGATACTAATAATGGATTTTTAAGAGCAGGGTGAATGTTTAGCATTACTGTTTCATTGCAAAACACATAACAACATCGAAAATTTGCAAATCTGAAACATAGTTTTTTTCAATTTGTTTCAATTTATCAAAACGTGAACAAATCCCTTTAATTACGGAATATTTAAACACGAAAATGTGTGAACATTGAGACTTAAACACATACATATCCGTCACTTCGTGGAATAGTCTATTAAGACTGACACAATTGTGCTTTGAACCTTATCTAGATGTACCCATTGTTTTACCAACTTAACGTTACGTTAACATACATGTATGGCATCATTAAAGGGGTCTCTAAAACTAACTTAAACTACTTTTTGATAGGGATGACACTTTGATAAATGAACACTTTCCAATTTTACTGTATTGCATAATGATGAATGGATTTTCAATCCATTGATGAACATTAGTGCTGTTTTTATATGTTAGAGATTCTGATTGTGAGGACAGTCTTTTTTTCCTATGCTGTAAAAAAAAAGAATCCATTCAGTCCAAAAATGTCAAATATTATATTTGAAAAAAAAAAGGCGATATCAACTCGCTTTAAATTTATGTATATACATTAATTTCTTTTCTCGCATCCTTAATAAAGATATTGCATTTTCGCACATCTTTAAAATCAAATAAAAAAAATCTGTCAATCATTTCCAATCATTTCCAAGCGATGATACCAGGTTAATAAGCACAATTTAGCGTCTTTAACACGTGTTTAGACAAATGAATGCAAGATCAAAATGCATTTTCATTTATTTTTAAGCTGACAAAAAGGATGCAGATATTTAGGCTTTCGAAATTGTATTTGAGGTGATACTTGATTGAACGACTTAAAGGAATAAGACAAAAATGAAGGAGGCTAGTTTTGAGCAAAGCTGTTGATTTAACTGTAAACTGGGACATATTTCATATTATTTTCGCACTAGACTGAAGACATTAAAGCAATGGGTTTAAACTCTTTTAACACCTAAAACAACATTGGTTTTGTTGTGATAACGTTAGTGAGGATGATGGTGGACCTGAAAATAACCACATTAATGACGCAATACAACAACAAGGAGACCGCAATGCTTGTTTTATGAGGACAATAAGAAACATCCTTAGCAAGAATAGCGACACGGAGCACGCAATTTTGTCTATCAACTCACGAACAGCGTAATTGTCTGGCAGCGATGTCAAAGTCATCACAAATGCAAACAAACGCCACCATACTGAATCAGTTAGAAAAACTCCTTTAAAGTCGGTTTTCTTGTTTCGAATCTGACTGTTGTAATCTAAGTTCGATTGCGTTTATAGCTGAAGAATACGTCTGACGCATGCGCAATGATATTCCTCAAAACGCGTCTCGGCTGAGAGAAAAGAAGTCCGAGTTGATTTGCATTTTAATCGTTTCGTATTTTCTCGGAATGATAAAAAAAAGAACATATTCTTGAAAATGCCTCAACAAACAATCTCGATTGAGAATGACGTTGACATTGCGCGGCGGAAAGATAAACTAACACCTTGTCAGCAGTATCTGTCACTTCTTGATAACAGAACAATCTTGGTTGAGGCACATTTTGAATCATGGAGTTTCATTTGCTAAAATGCGACCCTACAAAAAGATACGTTTTGTGCTGAGAGCCATTTTAGGAACAGAATGACAGCGAGCATTTACATGTGGTGTTTGGTATATTGTATCTATTGAACAATTATTGACTAAGATGAGAATATTGCACGTGCTTATATAAAATGTGACATCTTCAATCCTCGTGAGTGACTGTATTTAAGAGGTTGAAGCGTAAACCATTTATACTTTGATATATTTAGAGTATAGCAAAATTTGTTTTCATATAATGAGCATGAAAATATTTCTAGCCAATGCAAAGCGATGCTATCTAAAGATACTCGTTACTGGACAATAGTTGGTATATCCTTACATAAACAGTCCATACCTAAGTTAAGTTTTATTTGCAAATTTAGACGTACGCAAATGAGAATACATCTATGGCTTTGAAATATCATTACACCCGAGGCAGTATTTGCTGGATTGTAAGTTGCGACTGACTTTCACGAATAAGATATACTGATTCCAGATATTTAATTACCATGTACAATTTGGTTGTAACCTCAATTCAGAAAAAAACATCATTGTTTCATATGTGTGTTAATTCTTTTGAACTACTCTTATCTGATAAATTGTACTGTATGATTTTTATTAAAGCCCCGGAAAACAAATTTATATTTAATTTTTGAGGAAAATATGTATACATCTTTTACATACCAAAGTTCACAACGATTTAACCAAGTGTGTCATATATTAATCACTTTTTTCGTTTGTCTTTTACGGGAACAATAATTCATTAAGCGCAAAGTAAATATAGCAAACACATTGTATCAATCTCCTGTCAACGGCCTATTCATGGCGTGTTTATATTTGTGCAAACATTAACACATCATTGAGTGATATGTAACCTTGTGTCATGATATTCGGTCTAAGTAATAGGGCGCTTACTTCCTCTTGGCATCCTTACGGCAAATTTCAATAAAATGAACTATTAGCACTGTTTGTTAATTTGTTATCGTCATTATGCTCAGCACTTGATTCGCTCGGGGGAATTTGAGACCATTTGAAATTAAGTGCCTTTTATAACCGATTTATTTTTGATACTGACAGTGAATATGTTCGCCTTTTTGCACTTGGCAGACCGTTGAATGTTCAATAAATGTATATTTAGGTTCGCCTTTTTTCGATTAATAACTTATATAAGTTTTCCGATTTAGATAATTATTTTAGCTTATCTTATATCTAAATTGAGTTGTTTTCTATTATGTGTGTCCTACATTTGCTAGACAATAGTAACCTTTGCACATTTCATTGTCTATAATCACGTTACACGTTTCGCCCCCACTTATTGGTACTATTTACATTTCATAATAATTTTAATTGAAGCTATTCATTACTAGAAAGGTCACATTTCACTGCAGAGTCCAGATTACAACGAGTCTGTCAGAAATTACGTATTTTACATTTTTCGCAGAAGGTTCAACTACACAGTCCACGTTGCCAAACCATTTATCAGTAATACTGGATTTTATTAAGGCCATCCGTGCCAAGAAACGGTCGCGTTTCTTTTATAGCATTTATTTTTCTGGGAAATTCGCTGCTAGAGGTTGGCAATCAAGCAAAAACTGCCTAAGTTTCGAAAGAGATATGACCACAACTCTATGCGTTGGAAATTGTTTGTATGACCATGCTTTAACAAATGGAAGAACAGACGTATTTACAGAGTTCAATTTATTTCTAACTAATTCGACAAGTGATGTGTGTGTCGTTTCATTCGAAAATAAAATTAAAATAATGTATGGCAGCAACACTTAAAGAAACTAATGCAGCATAACATGTGGAGGTACCCGTTTTTTGTTATGTTATTTGTAAGTAGCTGAATAAAACAAACTCAACGAAAAGCTTACCTATTTGATAATGGAACCAAAACAAAGTACATGCATAACACAAAGAGTGAGCTTAATGTTTATAGACGTTTTAATCAAGCGGAACATGTCAATAATGTTACATAGGCAAAGTCTGAGAAAGAAACAGTGAATGAAGACCTGATGAAACAGTGAATGAAGACCTGGTGTAACGAAGGCAACACCGTACATAGAATGAAAAGAAACAAAATAAAGGTCATTGCAGATTTAAATGTCAAGAGGCCTTTGGGAGAAAAACTGCCTTATTTATAAGACGATGGTAATTCTGTTTTTGATAATGTTGAATTAAGTCAAGAAAGGCTTTACAACGGAATGCCATTGGGATATAATCATCGTTTTCTTTTCTAACATGCACACTCGAGGGTCCAGTTCGTGTGTGACATTTGTGTTGTCATTTAAGATGGCCTTTGAGCAACATTTGAACTAAGGATGTGCGCTATGTCTCGAATTTTCGTTTTTACAACATGTCACCTGATTATATACGATTGAACTTGTATTATATAATGCGTGGAAAAATGGAACGTACAAATAGTCGTAAAAGAGAACATGTAATTGGTCAATATCAAGCTGAAGAAAATCTATATAAATGTATGTCTTATGTTTCATTATTTTGGGATGTACACCGTACCTCATATGCTTTTTCGATTCAACCTTACGATACACTTACATATTTTAAAACTAAAAAAAAAACTGTGCCTATCGCTTAAATGTACAAACAATCGTTTTTAAAGCGACTTTTATTTCAAAACACGTATTAAATAAAAAAAGAAAACTAAAATAAATTAAGATATTACTTAAAACAAAGAAAAGAGAACATTCGTCTAAACCCAGTAACTTGCTCAAAAGTAAGGGAATTCTGTGGTTACCTAATTATCATACGATTGAGGGTTCAATTATCTTTCCTTGGTCCTTAAAGTAATATTTCAATTGAGTGCTTTTTTGACAGAGTGTCGGCGCAGATTTGTGTAGAGTAACGCATATGGTTATCGGTATGACCTGAGAGGTTCTGAAATAATCGAGTCAGAAAATACTTCCAAAGTGTTATATTTTAACTTTATTTGTCCGAATAAGGCAATGATCCGACTTAAGCTTACGCGACTGCGGCAAGTGGATATTAGCTCGGCAATTCCGATTGCATTTTCCGCTCCACAAAATGCAGACTTTGTCTCATTTTCAATTAATAAATCTGTGGATTTATCTTTCTCTCACACACAATAAACAGTTAGACAATCATGCAAAATAGTTTGAAACTAACGATACATCGTCCAATAATGAATATGAAATTGCCAAGTAGTTACCAGATTTTTCCACCATGAAATGTATGGTAAATGTTGCGTTTAAGATAGTCGAATGGATTTTTAAGCGAGTGATTGAGAATTATTGATGCTTTTATGGGTAAAGTCGGGTTTCTATGAAGCCTATGGAAATTATCAGTGCTTAAATTTGCGCAGAAAATTGTTCCTGTGAAGCAAAACCCCGACTAAATCTTCGGATTGACCTAAAACCATAAGTGTTTTATTGATTATTAAGTACTTCATTTCGGTGCTTAAAAAGTTACTTGTTCATGTACCTTTCGCTTTTTTTCCGAGAAGCCTAAATCTTAAAAGATAGTAATGATATACTAGTACCATATACTCTGTAAGCATCCCGTTTGATTCCAAGCCGAAATTCATATGTTTTTCAAGTGTTGTAATATAATGTCCTTAAATGTTTAATGACTAGGAAATCAAAGACGTAATAGCATTAAAGAATATGTACAAACTTCGTGTCTACTTATACTTTGACCTTGGAGCAAGTGACATGGTTTTTCCACATGTCGCCTTGATATACACATATATATTGTAAAAGTTTGTTTCGAAACAAGCAACCGAACAAACGAACGAACAAACGAACGCATTATTTAACAAACAAACAAACACAATAACTTACTAACAACAGGATATCAATATGCCCAAATTAATGGCTTGATTTGATGTGAGCAAACATTAACACATCATGGAGTGATATATAACGTTGCATCATCATATCCAGTCTTGATAATAGGGCGCTTACTTCCTGTTGGCATCCCTACGGCCTTTTTGCATTTTCAGACTGTTCAATGCCCACTAAATGTATGTTAAGGTTTGCTATTTTTCGATAAATAATGTATAGTATACGTTTCCCGATTTAGATGATTATTTTGGTTATTCATAAATGTAATATCCAAATAAAAAAGTTTCCCGATAAAGATAATTATTTTGGGTAATGAAATATTTAAACTGAGTTGTTTTCTATAATGTGTGTCCTACATTTGCTAGACAGCAGTGACCATTGCATGTGTCATTAACTATAATAACGTTACACGTAACGCCAAGTTTTTGGTTCTATTGACATTTATCGATAATTTTAATTGAAGCAATATATTCCTAGAAAAGGTCACGTTTCGTCGCAGAGCTCAGATTTCGACGAGTCGTCTGTCAGAATTTACGTATTTTACATTTTTCACAGACCGTTCAAATACACAGTCCACGTTGAAAAACCATTTAGCAGCATTTTTGGTTTTTATTTAAGTCATCCGTGCCTTGAAACGGTCGCGTTTGTTTCGTAGATATATTTTTTTCGGGAAATGCGCTGCTAGAGTTTGGCCATCTTGCAAAATCTCCAAAAGTTTCGAAAGAGATATGACCGGAACTATCTGTGTTGGAAAATGTTTGTATTACTTTGTTTCAACAATTGTAACAACAGACGTATTTACATGTTCAATTTATCTCGAAACTAATTAGACGTGTGATGTGTGTGTCGTGACATTGAGAAGCTAAACATAAGATATGGAAGCAAACACTAGAAAACACTTATGCAGCATTGCATGTGGAGTTGACGAACTATTGTCTTTTTATGTGTGGTGTTATTTGCAATTAGTCGAACAAAAACAAACCTTAACGAAAACAAACCGCAACAAAAACAATGCTTTATATTTGAACCAATACAAAGTACACGAATAACACAAAGAGTGAGCATAATACACCGTGCAAAGACGTTTTACTCGCGAGGAAAATGTCAATAATATTATACACACAAAAACTGAGAGAAAAAAAATAAAGACCTGACTTGACAAAGGCGACACCGTACAAAGCACTAAAAGAAACAAAATAAAGGTCATTGCAGATTTAAATGCCAAGAAGCCTTTGGATAAAAAATGACCTTCTTATGAATGCATTATATATAAGACGACGGTAACTCTATATTTGATAGTGTTGAATTAAGTCTGGCAAAGCTCTAAGACGGAATGGCATAGGGCTATACTAATTGTGTTCTTTCCCCACATTCAGAAGCGAGGGTCTTTATCGTGTGTGATAGTTGTGTTGTAATTTAAGATGGTCTTTTAGCAAAATTTGAACTATGGTTGTGGGCTTTGTCTCGATTCTACGTTTTAACAACATTTATGTACAAATGCACTTTTAAGCATATAATGCGTGGAAACTGGAACATACAAAATGTCGTAAAAGAGAACATGAAATTGGTCAATTTAAAGCTAAAGAAAATCCATATAAATGTATGTGTTACATGTATGTTGCATTCTTTCGGAATGTACCGCATTCCTCATTTGCCTTTTCAATACAACCTAATGAAGCTTCCCTTAGAAAAACCTCCATATTTTAAAACTAAATAAAAATGTATTTCCTACCGCTTATATCTACAAATATTCATTTAAAAAGCGACTGTTATTTCAAAACACTTAATAAACAAAAACCTAAAATAAATTAAGATATTACTTAAACAAAGAAGAGAAAATATTCTTCTAAACTCAGTAATATGCTCAAAAATCAGGACATTCGTGGGTAACATGAAGAAAAAAAACATGAACAATATTTAAACGCCATATTCTGTTTGATTTATTATCATGCAAATTGAGGATTAAATTATCTTGCTCAAGAAAAACTGGTCCTGTGAGTAATATGTGTCTTTATAGCTTTTTTGACAGAGTTTCTGTGCAGATAAGTGTAGACGAACGCATTGGTGATTGGGATGATCTGAGAAGTTCTGAGATGATCGAGTCCGAAAATACTTCTTAAGTTTTTTTTTAACTTTATTTATCCGAATAAGGCAGTGATCCGACATAAGATGATGTGACTGCGGCAAGTATATAATACTTTGGCGATTCCGATTGCAAAATAAGTGATACGCGCCACAAAATCCAGACTAAGTCTCATTTCCAATGCAAAAATCTAATGATTTATCTTTCCTTCACACACAATAAACAGTTAGACAATCATGCATACTATTTTGAAACCAAGGATACAGTATCCAAATATGGATATGAAATTGCCGGATAATTAATTAAAACAAGTCCGTCACAAATGTTCCATTTTACAGAGCCCGTAGGACAGTCTATGCCTTTGTAATTTTTATCTTTTTATTAATAAATTGCCAGTTTGTAAAATTTGCAATGTTCAGAGAATTTTCCTGGTTCGTACTAGAATGTATACAGCTGTACTATTGACATGAATCTTGAATCGCGATGATTAAAGCGGTCAGGTTTCAAACAACATGATCAGTATTATAGACATTGAACCATAATTTTAATTAAAGAAATCCGTGACTGGAAACGGTCACTTTTCATGCAAAGAGAACTCATTTCCTGTGACATTTGTTATTCAAACAGACACTGCAAAGGTTTCGAATGAACAGTTACCGGAGCTCTCATTGGTGTAATATATACATGACCAAGCGTCTGCAACTTAAAGAAAATTAGCAATAACGTACACTTTATATAGAACTGGCTAGTCTTGGTACGATAATGTCGCACCTGCGAGAAATTCCATACATACAACTTTTAAATGCAACAGATTATGTAATGAAAGCACGTATAAAAGACAAGAATGTTCAGTCAACGATATATTGTGTATTTTTACACAGTCGATGCATTCATTACAATAAGTCACCATTAACTTAATCACGGAATTTTATTACACTAAGTTGTTTGATAATTGCGATTTAAAAACATATATACCAATTGAGGCGTACACATTGTTTTCAACAACTGAACGTAACATGAATGTGAAGACGCGTGGTCCAGCATTTTTCTTATCTTTACCTTAAGCGTACATATTGTGTTTAGCAACTATATGGTACAAACGTGTAAAATGTATTTCCGGCAGCAATATAAAAGTCATAAATGCATATAATAAAAATAATAGCCACCATACTGAATAAGTAAAAAAAAACTCCTTTAAAGTCAGATTACTTGTTTCGAATCTGCATGTGTTAATCCAAATGCGATTGCGCAAATCACATGCGCTAGGATATTCCTCAATACGCGTCTCGGCTGACAGGAAAGACGTCCGAGTTGATGTGCATTTAAATCGTTTTGCACTTTTCTCGGGATTATAAAAAAAGAACCGAACATATTCTTGATAATGCCTCAACAAACAATTCCGATTGGAAATGACGTCGACATAGCACAGCGGAAGATTAACTAACACATTGTCAGCAGTATCTGTCACTTCTTGATAACAGAACAATCTGGTCTGAGACACATATTCAATCATGGAGTTTTATTTGCTTAATTGCGACCCTACAAAAGGAGACTTTTATGCATAGAGCCATTTAAGATCAGGATGACAGCGATCATTTAAATGTGTTGTATGGGTTTTTGTTTCTTTTCAATAATTCTTGACTTAGATGATAATATTGCACGTGCTTACATACTCTGTGACATATTCTATCCTTGTGGACATTATCATGACAATGTTTGCAAAGCAATGCTTTCTCAAGATATTTGTCAATTGAAAATATGGCTGTTATATCCTAACCTTTACAGTCTGGACATTTCTAAAATAATACGTTGTTTTTGCAAATTAGACGTACACATATTAAAGGACAATATATTTGGCTTGGCAATGTGATTACACCTGGTGCAGTATTTGCTTAATAACAAGTTGCGACGGAAGAAGATATACTGATTCCAGATATTTCATGAGCATGAACAATGTAGTTGTAAACTTAATTCTGAAAACATCATTAAATAAATGATGTTTGTGTTTATACATGTACTACCATTCTCACCTGATAAATTGTACTGTATGATTTTTATCAAACCCCCAGAAAAAGCTTCTATATTTAATTTTTGGAAGTGTGTACATATTTATAATATGCCGCAATTCACATCGAATTAACTTAGTTTATCATTTATTGTGCACTTTTTTCGTTTGTTATTTAGGGGAATAATAATTCATTACGCGCAAAGTAAATATAGAAACACATTGTGTCAACCTGTCAACGGCGAATTCATGGCGCGATTATGTGTGTGCAAACATTAACACATCATTGAGTGATATTCTACCTTGCCTCATTACAGTCTGTCTTGGTAATATGGCGCTTACTTCCTCTTGGTATCCATACGGCCAATTTCAATGATAAGAACTATTGCTGTTTGTTTATTTAAAACCGTCGTTTAGCTCAGCATTTAATATGCTCGGGGGGATTTGAGACCATTTAAAAGAAAGTGCCATTAAAAACCGATTTATTAGTGGTAATGACAGCGAATATTTCCCGATTTAGATAATTAGTTTGGTTAATGTAATATCTAAATTGATGTGTTTTCTATTATGTAAGTCTTACATCTGCTAGACAGTAGCGACATTTGAATATTTCATTGTCTATAATCAAGTAACACGTCTCGCCCCCAGTTATTGGTACTATTGACATTTCCCTAATAATTTTAATTGAAGCAATACATTCTTAGAAAAGGTCACTTTTTGCTGCAGAGTTCAGATTACAACGAGTCGTCTGTCAGAAATTACCTTTTTTACTTTTTTCGCTGACCGTTCAACTACACAGTCCATGTTTCCAAACCATTTAGCAGTACCATTGGTTTTATTTAAGTCATCCGTGCCTTGAAACGCTCGCGTTTCTTTCATAACAGATTTTTTTCTGGAAAATGCGATGTTTGGCAATCAAGCAAACACTGCATAGGTTTCGAAAGAGATATGACCGGAACTCTCTGTGTTGAAAATGGTTTGTATTACCATGCTTCAACAAATTGAAGAACAGACGTATTTAAAGCCTACAATGTATCTTGAACTGATTAGATAGGTGATGTGTGACAGACAGAATTGTTTATTAACTTCTTACTTTTGAACATAAAAACACAGTAAAGCTGTACAAAATCATTATGTGTGTCGTTACATACGAACATAAATTAAACGTAAGGTATGGGAGAAAACACTAGACACAACTTAAACAGCATTACATGTGGAGGTGACACACTCTTGTCTTTTTATTTGTTTTGTTATTTGTAAGTAACAGAATAAAACAAACCTTAACGAAAAAGCTTTACTGCTTGATTCATGAACCAATACAAAGTACATGAATAGCACAAATAGTAAGATAAACACGCCTTTTATAAACATTTTAATCGAGCGAAAAATGTCAATAATGTGAGGTAGACAAAGTCTGAGAAAGAAACAGTGAATTAAGACAGGACTTAACAAAGGCGACACCGTCCATAGAACGAAAAGAAACAAAATAAAGGTCATTGCAGATTTAAAATGTCAAGCAGCTTTCTGGAGAAAAATGAACTTCCAACGGATGCATTATTTATAAGACGATGGTAACTCTGTATTTCGTAGTGTTGAATTAAGTCAGGAAAGGCTCTAAGACGGAATTGAATTGGGAAACAATCATCGTTTTTTTCCCAAACATTCAGAAGCGAGGGGGTCCAGTTCGTGTGTGGCATTTGTGTTGTTATTTAAGATGGCGTCTGATCAAAATGTAAACTGCGTTTGTGCGCTTTGTCTCGATTATTCGTTTTTAACAACATGTTACCTTCATAATTATACGAATGCACTTGCTAGCATATAATGCATGGAAAATTAAACATAAAAATGGTCGTAAGTTTTAACAAAACATGCAATTGTTCTATATAAAGCTAACAAATCCATTTAAATGCATGTGTTATGTTTCCCATTTTCGGAATGTACTATGTTCCTCTTTTACCTTTTCGATAAAACTTTACAAAGCTGCCCTATGAAACACTCAAATATTCGTAAACTAAATAAAAATTACCTGCCCACCGCTTAAATCCACAAACATACATTTTTTGAAAGCGATTGTTATTTCAGAACGCTTATTAAACCAAAAAATGCACCAAAACTAAACGAAGATATTATATCATACAATAAAAAGAAAACATTCTGCTGAACTCAGTAACATGCTCATTAGTCAAAGAACCACATTTTTAAGCCTAATTCTGTATGATTTATTACCATTCAAAACGAGGGTAAATTTATTTTTGACAAGAAATACGGGTCCTTAGAGTAATACAAGTCTGGGGTGCCATCTTTCGTCAGAGTTTCTGTGCAGATTCGTGTTTATGAACGCATATGTTGATCGCGAGGAACTGAGGCTTGCAGAAATGATCGAGTCTGAAAAATCTTTTAAAGCATATGATTTGAACAATAATTTTCCGAATAAGGCAATGACCCGGCTTATGATAACGTGACTTCTTCTAGTGGATATTAGCTGAGCAATTTCCATTGTATTTTTTAAATACAATTAACGCCACAAAATTTAGCCTGGGCCTCATTTTCCATGCATTAATCTATGGAATTATCGTTCTCTCACACACATCAAACAGTAAGACAATTATGCAAACTATTTTGAAATCAAAGATACATTGTCCAATAATGAATATGAAATTGCCAAGAAGTTAACAGGTTTTTTTCCCCATGAAATGTAGGGTAAATGTTGCATTTAAGATAGTAGAAAGAATTTTTAAGCGAGCAATTGAGAAGTATTGGTGTTGTTATGTATGAAGTCTGGTTTTTATGAAGCCTACGGAATCAGTGCTAAAATACTCGTTTATTTGCGCAGAACACTGTTCCTTTGAAGCCAAAACCCGACTCACTTTTCGGATGAAACGGCAAAACCATGTTTATTTATTGCTTTTTAAGTACTTTAGTGACAGTGCTAAATAATAATGACTTGTTCATACACACGCTCTGTAAGCAGGACATATGTTTGCAAACCGAAATTCATATTTGTTAAAAGTGTGGTAATATAATGTCCTGACGATGTTTCATGACTAGACCATCATCGACGTCACTGTCATCACGAAGAGGAGGAGGAGGAGGAGAATGACGATGATATACGAATAACAAACAAAATATAACGAAACGGAACATTCAGTTTTGTCGTTCAACATATAAACCGCAGCATTGTATTGGACGGCGGTGTACATGTCATAACTGCAAATACATTATTAAATCGGGGTTTATTGCCTCGAATCTGCAGTTGGATGTTTGATATCTGAAATTCATATTTGTTTAAAGTGTAATTATGTAATGTACTCATGATGTTTTATGACAAATCAAAGACGTCATTTTCATCCTTTTCCGTCATTTTCGGCGGCGCAAATCTAGAACACTCGTTACGGAAAGCAAGTTTTATAGGCGCTGACCATGCTCATCGCCGATACACGCGTCAATGAAAGCAACATCGCGCATCACCGACTAAAGCGAATTGTAATCATTTTTAATTCCGCATACAATAAACTTCAAATAAAACTATTACGCGAAAAACATGATACCAATAATAAAAACGTCTATTTGTTTATAGACATGTTATATAGCCGCAAATGTTAATACATGAAATTGTCTACGAATTCGCATAATGAAAGAATGAACAAATGTATCGTGTTCTGAGAAAACTGGGCATAATGCTTGTGCGTAAATTGTCATCCCAGATTAGCTTGTGCAGTTCGCACAGGCTTATCAGAGACGAAAATTTCCATTTTTATGGAAATTTTCGTTTAAATGATGCGTCTTCTTAGCGAAAATCCAGTTTAGGCAGAAAGTGTCTTCCCGGATTAGCCTGTGCGGACTGCACAGGCTTATCTGGGATGACACTTTACGCACATGCATTATGCCCAGTTTTATCAGCTTGCGAGACAAATAAGTGGCTGCATGCAGGAGATATCGGTTTATACAAAAAAAATAATTAAAAAAAAGGTCAAGGTAGATTTAAATGTCAACTTGTGTTTATGATAAAAGGTTTCGATTTGGTGCATTATTTATAAGACCGCGATAAAGTTTAAGATGTGATTATGTCGGAAAGTAAGTCAGGAAACGCTATAAGACTACATAGAAATTAAAACAAGTTTTTCTCCTCCCACATGTAAAGGTGTGCGCTGTGTGCTCGTGGAATAAAATATCATACAATCAACTTGTGCTATACAATCTACCGACACACCATAGTCATGTTATATGCCCTATATATCCAGTATATCCCATATAACCCACTATAGCAAAAATGTGAACTTCAAATACAACAACGGACATGAATCTACGCGGAATGTATTTGCTGGTGTTGTTTTATACTTGTGCCAAGTTTAAGACCTACTTATTCGTGCTGGTCTACGGAAACTGATCAAATTTTTATTGGCACTTCAGTTGGGATAAACTACTTATGCACTTGGAAAGTCCACAAATGGTTTTTGTTGCTGTTTTTTTTCAAAATTATAATCCCACTTATAGTAATGTTTCATGTGACGATTTTTATTGATTCTATTGATTTACCAGGCTACGACTTTTTTTCTTATCATATGCTTAGTTAGATTTTATTTTTTATTTGTTTACTATGTTATGGATATTTTATGCTTTTACAAGATTACGATATGTATTCATTAATTGTTCAGCGCCTTTGAACATGTATTATAACATAAAAAGGGCGCTTAATAAATCTGGTTGATAATAATAGACTCTGAAGATATGGTAGGGATACGAAATATGCCAAATTAATCACTTTTATTAATACAATATTTGAACTCAAAGAGTGACCTTAAACTTGAACATAGGAGGCTGAAAATGCGCTAATCGCAGAATAATGCCTCTGACGCATGCGAAACGACACTCTCCAAAACGAGGCTTCAATTGAAAGGAAAGAAGCCATATACATTTCCACTTATTATTCTGGATCTTCGGTTTGTCATTAAATGTCGTTCCGTTTTTCTCCCGGAAAAAGTAAAAAAGAACCGAGCGCATTCTTGATAGAACTAGACATACAATCCTAATATGAAATGACGTTTACAAAGCGCAGTGGATAGAATACCCTACATATTCATGATTAAAAAAAAAAAAAAAAAAATCTGCTCCTCTTTCTCATCAACATCATCATCACTAAAATCAGCAACCACAATTCTTCGCCGAATTCAAAACACAAACGACTGAAAGCGGACTGCACAGGCTAATCTGGGACGACACTTTACGCACATGCATTAAACCACTTTTTCACATAGCGCGGCCCGGATGCAAATTTATGTACGAAATCGGATGTTTTGATTGAACACTATCATACCATTCGTTTCATTTCCAATGATGGCTGTCTCATGAGTAGCAAAATGACATAAGTGATACAGAATATTGCTATTTAGGGAGAGATGAGTTCGGTGTTGGACGGAATTGAGGTCACCCGTGTACAATAATGGGGGTTTTGTAATAAATACTGACATGCTAAAGCTTTGAATATTGGCGCTATGTGACAATGCTAATCTCCAATATCTGCTTTTTATCATTTCACCAAGCCTTGTGTTCAAGCCATTTCAAGTCAATATGTCATTAAAACATCCCAAGTATGTATTTGTTTAATTAAAGAAACTAGTTTGCTAGAACATGAATAAACAATAATAAAACGAATTAAATTCATACGTGTTAACACGAATAATGAAACATTTACTTTAAAGGAAAGAGAAATCGCTGGACAATAGAACAGTCGAATTATCAATGAATTGAAAAGCTGTTGGATTGATAAAAAAAAACATATTCCACTTACGTTAAACATCAAAAGTCTCGTTAATTAAGGTGTATCAGAACAGCTTAACAATATTCTGCAAGAATTTGATCATATTATATTGACTGGTAACGCAAAAAAAAACACTAAACATTTCATTTAGCAATTTGTTTTATTTCATTGGTTGTCAAAACATTGATTCTTTATTTTGAAAAAACGGCCAACCAAGTTATGTGTTAACTTGTCAATGACCTTTCAGAAAGCGTTTTTTTGTGTTTGCAAACATAAACACGTAATTAAGGGGTGTTGCGGCAGTTTATTTAACCGAGGATATAACACCGATGCTATTATCACAACGCAATAGTTTTGTTATCAGAATCATCACATATTAATGACCGAGTAGGTTCATAATAGGTACTCAGTGGTTCGATCCCAGGTGCGGTTAACTTTTTTTAATTCTTTTTTTCTTTCTTTTATTTCATTCTTGTTTTTTTCATTGAGCTCTTTAGTCCTGTTGTTTACATTAATAAATTTAAAGCATTTAATCAGAAACTTTAAAATATGCCGAAATCTGTCAACAAGTCCCTGTTATTGATGATTAAGGTCGAGTTTGATACTGTATGGTCTTATGTTTGTGATTAAATATTGTATAAGTGTTTTTTTTTTAAGTAAGCCGTTGTGATCCCAATTAAGATTGTAAACCATATATTTTTGTTTTGCATATCTGTAACAGTCTATGTACCGGTACTTGGGTTTCGCCTAATTGCTGTATTGTATGAAATTTGACACAGACGGTAGGGATAGTTAAACAAAAAAAGCTCTGTTAAAAGTGCGGTGACCCCCTTTTTTTTTTTTTTTTTTATGATAAAAATACGTAGATGAACATATTTGAGCAGTTTCGCAAAAAGTTATTAGATAGAACTTTTTTAAATTCCATTTTTGTGGTTAAAATAGTAAAAAAATGACGTTTTTTTGGGTGACATAAAAATTATAAAAATTAAATTTCTTAAAATTTAACTTGTGTTCTCCATTTTTTTGGTTGTTTGTGGTTTACTTAAATGGTATATGATATATATTAGCTTATATAATCTCTACATGTTTCCAATTTCATAGGTTATTAATCATTATTATGCAATTAGAGATTTTTCAGTTTTAATGAAAAAGTACATATTATATAATGGTGAATAAAATCCAAACAAAGCCGGTGACCCTATGTTTTTATTGCATTTTTCATTTAGTATTTGTATGTAGTACTTGAATAAAAATTTTGAGCAAAAGTTATTAGATGGGAAAAAATCAGCACAACTGCCGCAACACCCCTTTATGTTTTGTAGCCTTGCGTCATTCCACCCAGTTTGTGTAAGCAGGCGTTTACTTCCTCCTTACATCCGTTCAAACGCTTGATTCATGCTAACATGTTGTCATAAAAAGCCGTTAACATGCGACCAGTTTAAATCAAATGAACTTATGCTATTTTTAAACGTCGTCTAGATCGGCATATGAACCCCCCGCGAAAAATGAGAATGTCTGACAGAATTGTCTTTTATTACCGATTAATTACCGATAAAGATAAAGTATATGTTGGCCATTCCCTTTTATAGACCGTTTAGTGTCTGCAATATTTATATGAAGATATGTACTTTATCAATATGTTTATAGATGTTTAGTTTCCCGACCGAGAGCATTCTTTAGGTTAATGTAAACTATGCTCGAGGTCAATTGAAATTATTTCTCAGACAGTTGCTAGAGGGCACTTATCTATGCATTTTGAATTTACTAAACGCACGTAAATACACTTCCCAAACAAGTAAAAGTTTTATAGACATTTGCCAATAATTTGCTTTAAAATCTTTGCCTAGAAGATGTCACGATTTTTTTCTAAAGCATTAATTTTATGTGAAACACACTTCAAGCGTTTGTCATTAAAGCAGAGTCTGCGTAGGTTTTTATTTGGCGGCGGAAAGTGTCGTCCCTGATTAACCTGTATATATTTATTGTTATCATGTTCCTGGTTTACGAAGCTGATGAATTAATGTAACACATTTAATAACCGTAAATCAAAGAAAAAACAAATTTGAAACATAGTTGTTTCAACTCTAAACGCCTTTATTATATTTCAACACTGAACACTACTATTTTAAAACATCTCAAAGGAAAAACCATCAACTTTTGGGGAATTTTTAGGGCTGAATGTGGAGAAAAAAAAATGTTAGTCATTGGGAATATGACTCAATTACAATTTGAAAATCGTATTTCTTGCCTTGAATCTGCATTTCTAAATTCTGAATGCGATAGCGATTATCACAAAATCATGCGTTCGACACATGCGCAATGGCATTCCTAAAATGAGACATCGGGTGAGAAGAAAAAAGCCTTATCAATTTCAAGTTTAGGCGGATTGACTTCAAGCCGTTTTGTAGTTTTCTCGCAAAAAACAACAACAGAACCCCAGCGAATTCTTGATAATAACTGAAAAAACAATCCTGATTGGAAATGACGTTGTCACAGAGCAGTAAATAGATTAACTAACACATTGACAGAAGTATCTGCCCCGTTTTTGATCAGAAAAATCTTGATAAAGGCATCTTGAACAATGCATTTTATTGGTAAAACAAAGCGACCGACAATGCCTCAAAACACCATTCTGGATCCTCGACCCTCATCCATCTAATGAACATTAACAAAATCGTCAAACACTAGAATAATAACATAATCAAGTACAGCAATTCGTCGCCATCAGCACCAGAAGAAGGAGTTGACAAGGCAAATTATAATAGAAATAAGTATAAATGAAAATATTAAGCAAAACTATAATATTTTTAGACGAAAGTCGTTACAAGTTTGTTTTTTTAAATAATAGTACAGTTATGAAAACCTACAACAGATACAATTACGGTATCATGGGGTTTCGTGTATTTTATTATGTTGAATGCTATGTCCATTATTGGGAAATTTAATAGAGGTATTTACGGACGTGACTGAAGCCTTCCTCATGCAAATTGAATCTTAAGAAAAAAAATCGGATGTTTTGATGGAATGCTTTACGCAGGATGTTGCTAGTCACTAAAAGAAGCGCTTTGGTGTTTGAATGAGCTTTGGCAACTAACAACAACCCTTTTTATATGTATATGAATACACTTTTTCTTATTGTTATTGTGTTTTTTATTATATGCATTGCAAATGAATGCTGCCTCAAGATACTCGCAAAAGAAATATGATGCTTGTCATTACTTAAAATAATCTGGAACTTTTGTTTAAATCGAGTACATATGTATATACGAATTTTTGACATTTTTATCAAAACATGTAAGAAAGTCGAATAAAAAAACTAGAATAAAAGTTAAGAAGAAGTGTTACCAGAACAAAATAGACAAAAAGAGCTGTATAAAACTGCAAATAATTATGTACACAAGACATGTGGAATGTTATAGAGTCCTCATTAGTCTGCACAGATTCTTTCAAACGATACATTGACCCGACATTAAAGTATCTGTTTCGGAGTAAAAGCGTTCGTTATAAGTTTCCTGAAAGAATTCAAAACAATATTTGATTGATGGTATCATACAAAGATGGTTAATTAATTACATACCGTCATTTCATGCTACAACAATCGATAAAATTCGCTACGGAAAGCGATTTTTATCAGCGCTGACAATGTTCAACGCCGACACACGCGACAATGAAAAGGACATTAAGAAATACTGACTGAAGCAAATAATTTTGTTAATGCCCCATAAAACACACTTCATAGAAAACTATTATGCTTATCCGCACAAACAAGATAAGCACAACAATAATATCGCATATTCGTTTATAGAAAAGTTCACACAACCGCAAATGTTGATACATGCTATTTTCTACGAATACGCATAATGAAAGAATAAATAAAGAACAGGCTCTACTCAGAAGACATTGGTATATACAGCGGAAAGAAACCAAATAAAAGTCAAGGTCTATTTAAATGTCATTTTGTCTTTAGGAGAAAAAGTTGCGATTGCATTATTTATAAGACCGGGATATTGATTTGATTATGTCGGAAAATAAGTAAGGGAACGCTATAAGACTACACAGAAATGAAATCAAGTGTTTCATTTCCCAAAGGTTAAGGTGCGCAATGCGGGCTCGTGAAATACAAAATCACACAATCAACTCATGCGATACAATCCACCGGTACACCATCGTCATGTTATATCCCCACTATATCAGAAACTTAAACAAGTGGGACAATGAACGTGAACCTACATAGAACGCATTGCCTGGTGTTGCTTTAAACTTGTGCCAAGTTATAGACTTTAAGATATGGTCGGGATACGAACTATGCCCAAAGACATTTCTAACTTTACAAAAAATGAACTCTAAGAGTGACATTGACCTTTAACATAGGAGGATGGTTCTTGCGCGAGACATCTTATGGATTTATGGTTAGTAGTTAGTTCAAGTAATTTCAGAATTGCACAGCGGTCTTTGAAATAATGCCCGGACAGCTAACTTACCAACCAATCAACAAACAGAAGCGCATCACAGAAGTCTGTTATGACTATACGGGGGTGACTAAAATTAATTTATCGGCCGGACAGGAACATGCTATTTCCGTTTTACTTTCATTAAGAATATGTATAAACTTCGTGTCCATGAAGACCTTGACCTTGGAGAAAGTGGCATGGGTTTTCCACATGTCGCCTTGATATATTTATCTTGTTAAATAGTTCGTTTCGAAACAAGCAAGCAAACGAACGAACGAACAAATAAATGCGTTATTTTACACACAAACAAACGAAAACGAACGAAAATTAAAAACTGAATGAATTTTGGGAAAACAAATGTGTGTCGTTTGGAATATGACTCAATCACTTCTTCAAAATCAGATGCTCTTGCCTCTAATCTGCATTTTAAAATTCTATATGCGAAATTGATTATCGCAGAATAATGGGTTTGACAAATGCAGAATGACATTCCTAAGATGAAAAATTGGGTGAAGGGAAAGAAGCCTTATAAATTTCAAGTCGAAGCGGTATGACGTATGACGTTAAGTCGTTTCGTAGTTTTCTCGGAGAAACACACACAACACAACCGAGCGAATTCTTGAAAATAACTGAACAAACAATCCTGATTGGAAATGACGTTGAAACAGCGTTATGGATAGATTAACTAACACATCGACAGAAGTATCTGTAACGTTTTTGAGCGTAAGTTCTCGATAAAGGCATCTTGAATAATGCATTTTTTTTATTGGTAAAACAAAGCGACCAACAATGCCCCAATATAACATTCTTGATCATCATGATAAACTTTAACAAAATCGTAAGATAGTTTAAAAATAACAAAATCGAGAACAGAACTTCGTCGCCATCAGCAGCAGAAGTAAGAATTGACGAGGACAAAGTATAATAGAAATACGTATAAATGGAAATATCTTACAAAAAGAAATGTAAAGACAATAATGATATGATTGATGTTATATATTAATACGAATGTCGTTAACATCATTGTAACTATAGTACAGTTATGTAAACCTACCAAAGACGCAAATACGGCATTGTGGGGTTTCGTTTCTGTTATTATATTAATTTACATGTCCATTATTGGACAATTTAATACAGGCATTCACGGAAGTGACTGAAGCCTTCCGCATGCAAATTGAATCCTATGCAGAAATTCGGATGTTTTTTTCATGGAATGCTTTATGAAGGATGTTGCTAGTCGCTGAAAGAAACGTCTTGGTGTTTAACGGAACTTTGGCAACAAACAACAACCATGAATGTATGTGTAGCAATTAAACTTTACTTATGATACTTATGCGCATGGCGACAGGCATTTCAAATTAATGCTGACTCATGATACTCGCAAATGAAATATGGTGCTTATAACAATTCATAATAAAATGATCTGGACACTTTTGTTTAAAGCTACTATATACGATCTTTAGACATACTTGTCAAAACAGGTAAAACTTGTATGGATAAAAACTATAATAAAAGTTCCGAAGAAGTACCAGAAAAATAAATTAACGAAAAGTTTTATTCAATTGCAAATAATTTTCAGCTGTAAAAATCCTTCGTGTACTCAATACATGTAGAATTTAGGGGAAGCCCCATTAGTCTGCGCAGAATCTTTCATTAGATACATAGACACGACGTTTACGTATCTGTATCGGCGTAAACCAGTTCGTAATAAATTTCCTGGAAGAAAACATAACGATATTTGATTGATGGTATCATTCAAAGATTGTTAATTTATTTTATATAACATTCCTCGTCCATATTCATATGTTGGTTTTAAGATCGCGAGAATAAAGGTTGACACCGAATTTGTATATACTCTCTTTAATTAAATGGTGATTATCATTAGGCAAAGTTAAACGTAGACAGGTTAGAAGCCAATATTCAGCTTTAATGATGTTTGTGTCAGCGCCCACGATATAATGTGTGTTGCACGGTTATTGCAACTGGGNATATTGATGGGATAAATCGAATACTAGGTCGGTGCCGAATAAAGCGAAGTTCATTTTGCTCGGCCCGAAAATCTGAACCACTCGCCAAGGCTCGTGGTTCAGATTTTCTAAGCCTCGCAAAATAAACTTCGCTTTATTCGGCACCGACCTAGTATTCTCTATAAGTCGTTTCGTAGTTTTCTCGGAGAAACACACACAACACAACCGAGCGAATTCTTGAAAATAGCTGAACAAACAATCCTGATTGGAAATGACGTTGATACAGCGTTATGGATAGATCTACTAACGCATTGACAGAAGTATCTGTAACGTTTTTGAGCGTAAGATTTTCGATAAAGGCATCTTGAATAATATTTTTTATTGGTAAAACAAAGCGACCAACAATGCCTCAATATAACATTCTTGGTCCTCATGATAAACTTATACAAAATCGTCAGATACTTTAAACATAACAAAATTGAGAACAGAACTTCGTCGCTATCAGCAGCAGAAGTAAGAATTGACGAGTACAAAGTATAATAGAAATACGTATAAATGGAAATATCTTACAAAAAGAAATGTAAAGACAATAATGATATGATTGATGTTATATATGAATACGAATGTCGTTAACATTATTGTAATTATAGTACAGTTATGTAAACCTACAAAAGACGCAAATACGGCATTGCGGGGTTTCGTTTCTGTTATAATATTACATGTTATGTCCACTATTGGACAATTTAATAGAGGCATTCACGGAAGTGATTGAAGCCTTCCGCATGCAAATTGAATCCTATGCAGAAATTCTGGTGTTTTTTCATGGAATGCTTTATGCATGATGTTGCTAGTCGCTGAAAGAAACGTCTTGGTGTTTAACGGAACTTTGGCAACAAACAACAACTATGAATGTATGTGTAGCAATTAACCTTTACTTATGATACGTATGCGCATGGCGACAGGCATTTCAAATTAATGCTGACTCCTGATACTTGCAAATGAAATATGGTGCTTATAATAATTCATCATAAAATGATCTGGACACTTTTGTTTAAAGCGACTATAAACGATCTTATTACATACTTGTCAAAACAGGTAAAACTTGTATGGATAAAAACTATAATAACAGGTCCGCAGAAGAAGTACCAGAAAATAAAATTAATAAAAAGTTTTATTCAATTGCAAATAATTTTCAGCTGTAAAAAATCCTTCGTGTACTCAAGACATGTAGAATGTAGGGGAAGCCCCATTAGTCTGCGCAGAATCTTTCATTAGATACATAGACACGACGTTGACGTATCTGTATCGGCGTAAACAAGTTCGTAATAAATTTCCTGGAAGAAAACTTAACGATATTTGATTGATGTTATCATTCAAAGATTGTTAATTAATTTTATATAACATTCCTCGTCCATATTCATATGTTAGTTTTAAGTTCGCGAGAATACAGGTTGACACACAATTTGTATATACTCTCTTTAATTAATTTGTGATTATCATTAGGCAAAGTTAAACGTAGACAGGTTAGAAGCAAATATTCAGCTTTAATGATGTTTGTGTCAGCGCCCACGATATAATGTGTGTTGCACGGTTATTGCAACTGGGACTTTATTCACTTACCAAGAAAATCTGAGTTTCGGGCAGTCAGGAGACTCATTCAAAATATGTCAGGATCTGGTACGATCGAATTACCTAAATTAAAGAAGAATTGTAATTGTTGATGCATTGAATCATACTTATGAACATCTCTCATCTGAAAAATCACTTTAATATTGTTAAAAAAAACACGAAACAATGCATTTATTTTTTATTTTAAGAAAATGTAGTATATACATGTATATACTAATACTATAATCAGCAAAGTAAATATATTTTCTCACTGATTTTTTTTAATCATGATTACAATGATTCGTTATAAACGTAGAAAACCGGCAAACACTGTGTCAACCTGTAAAAGTCCTACCAGAGAGCGCGATTGCTTGTGTGCAAAGATTAACACGTCATTGAGTGTTAAGTATATCTTTGCTTTATTAAATCCAGTCTGCGTTGTTTTTACATGTGTCGCTTATCAATTCATTTGAGTTCTTATTCGTGTTGCATGACGGAAAATACTATAGAATTTAATGTTTCGTGCATAAGACGCCTCCACTAAACATGTGTATTCTGTAAATTGGTTAGGCGCAACTATGTTCTGACACTCATTTTGTGCATCATTTAAATCAATTTTAAAATTCTTACACACCGAATCTGATGAATAAACAAACGCTTTATCAAGTTTTGGTTGCAAACGTTTTCTAGAAACTACTTGACAATGCATTTACACGCATTTTCTTCCGCTTGCATATATAAAACATTGTAAAAAGGTTAAAAATGCAAGCAATTTTGCTTGTTTAGAAGTACATTTCATTCTTCTGTGGACTATATATTAGTGCAATAAATTGATATTATTTGTTCACGTCGTTTAGCTCGGCACTCGATCAGCCTGCGGCCCTATGAGGACATAAATAAATTGCCATTTAGTGATAATGACAAAACATCTCTCAGCAATTTCCCATTTTACAGGCTTTAAAGACCGCTCGACGTCCACACTGGTTATAATAAAGTAGGCTCTTTTATCGATAGTATTATTTCTTAAGTTTGTAGAGGGCAACATTAACGTAAATAATATTATTTCATTCTTTAGATTATTTCTCTGTCATTTACTTGGATGTACTCATATCTGTCACCGACATGTGCTAGTATTTAAAATCGCTATTACTATCAAGTTCACGTTTCATAACTTTATATCACTAACATTTGCCTTGTCCCATACTTTCAATAGAAGCCATTCGTGCTTAAAAACGGTCACGTTTCTAAAGAGGATTACATTTTTGTCTTGTTTGAAAATAATAACTTGTTTATGCACTTTTGGCTTGTGTTTCGAGAAGCCTGAAATATAATTATGAACAATCAAATACTCTGTAAGCGTCCCATATTTGTGCAAACCGAAACTTATAATTATTTTAAGTGTGGTGATATAATGTCCTGAAAATGTTTAATGACTAGGAAATCAAACACGTCATTGTTATCAAGATCCGTTAGTTCACTCCACGACATTCGATACACATCGCTGAGGAAAGAGATTTTCATCGGCGCTTTCAATGTTCATCGCCAACACACGGGACAAAGAAAACGACATTCCGCATACAACAAACTTAATTCAAAACTGGAACGCTTACGCGAAAAACAAGACAAACACAACAATAATAGCGTCTATATGTTCATAAACATTTCACGCTCCTGCAAATGTAAATACGTGATATTTGTTCGCAGACTGAAAGAATGAATAAAAACCTTGCTCCACTAAGGGGACATCGTTATATACAGCGAAACGAAATTAAATTAAGGTCAAGGCAGATTTAAATGTCAACTTTTCTTTAGGAGAAAAGGTTTCGATTTCCTGTGTTATTTATAAGACCGGGATATAGATTTGATTATGTCGGACATGAAGTCAGGAAACGCTATAAGACTATATAGAAATTTAATCATGTTGTTTTACTTCCAACATATAAAGGTGTGCCCTGCAGACTCGTGGAATACAACATCACACAATCAACTCATGCGATGCAACCCACCGGCACACGAGTCATATTATATACCATAGATATCCCCTATAACCCACTATATCAGAAATGTGCCCTAATACCAACTATATCAGAAATGTGAACTCCAAGTGATAAAATGACCGTTAACCTACGCGGAACGTACGTGTATAGCCTGTTGTTGTTTAACACTTGTTCCAAGTTATATACTTTGAAGCAATTGTCGGGATACGAAATATGCCCTAGAAAATACTATTTTTAAAACATTTGAACTCAAAGAGAGACATTTACATAAAAAATAGGAGGTTGTTCTTGCGAGATACATTTTGTGAGTTGTTGGTTAGTAACTGTGCAAAATGTTATTCGAAATAAAAAGTTTAAGCTAGGACAAAAAATCAACCAGCTTATTTACCAACCAAGCAACAAACAGCAGCGCATCCCCATATGTCTACCATGACTATACGGGGATGACTAGATTAATTAATGGGCCTAACAGGAACATAAATGTCCGTATATCTTGTATAAAGAATATGCACACACTTCTTGTCCAATGAAACCTTGGCCTTTAAGCAAGTTATGTGTTTGTTCCACATGGCGTTATGATATAATAATCTTTTGTGCTAATTCATTTGAAAAGAACGAACGAACAAGCGAAAAATCAGACACACACATAAACGGACACACATACAAACACACATAGAAACATACAAACACGAAAGTACACAAACACACAAACAAGCAAACTAACAAACTAACAAATAAGAAAGTAAAAAAGCAATCAAACAAACAATTAGAATGTCATCAATGTTTCCAAATGAAAATGCGCTTATCGAAGAATAATGCTTCTGACGCATGGGCAATGACATTTTTTTTCAAAACGCGGTTTCAGTTTTAAGAAAAGAAGCCCTGTAAATGTTCACTTATCATTCTGGAACATTTGATATTAAAAGTCGTTCCGCTTTTTCCCGGAAACAAATAGAAAAGAACCAAGCGCATTCTTGACAGTTTATACAATCCTGACAGAAAATAATTTTGAAAAAGCGCAATTAATAGATTTCCTTAACAAATCATGATTGACCTGTTTCTCAATAAATACAAACAAAATCAGGAATTCCATTGTAAGATAGAAATTCTTTTGTTAGAACAAAACAAAAATAGAATCTTATACCTCCTTCTCCTTCTCCTCCTTAACATCATCTTTACTGAAATCAATAACCGCAATGCTTCGCAAAATAAATTATCACAATATTAGCTATTCTATTTTATAAAATATATTCTTTTGGTAGAAAAAGAAAACCGTAATCTTTTATATGATCCTCCATCGCATTCACATCATCATCACCATAATCAAGAACCGCATTACTTTGCCATTTAAAAACTGACACATTGCCATTTTAATGCTACAAAATTGAACACTTTGTCAGAAGCTTGTACGAAAAGGAGTGCAAGCTTCCTGAATACCATCCGCATACAAATGCAATTTTAATAACTCTGTTTATTAATTGATGCTCCATGAGTAAAACAGACATTTGTAATACAGAGTTTTGCCTTTTTAGAGCGAGATAAGTTCGGTGTTTGAAGGAGTTGAGGTAATCAGTGTAAACTAATGCGGAGTTGGAAATAATGTTAACATGCTAACCCTTTGAATATTGGTGACATGTTACATTGCACATCTTCAATATCATCAAAATGCTTTTTCATTTCACAAAGCCATCTGTTCAAGTCATTTGAGGTCAATATGTTATTAAAACATCCCAAGCAATGTATTGATCTCATTTTTACAAAAAACATTATTGCTTTATTGAGGTGGAAGATGAATATATAAGAATACGTATTTACATCCATAAGTGTTAACAAGAATAATGAAACATTGAAACTTTAAAGAAACGAGAAATCGCTGTGCAATGGAACAATGGAACAGACAAATTGTCAATACAATGAAGAGCTGCTCAATTGATTTACAAATATGCCACTTACGTTAAACATCATAAGTCCCGTAAATACAGGTGTATCAGAACAGTTTTAAAAATCTAATTATGTGTAGCCTTACGTCATTCCAACCCGTCTGGGTAAGCGGGAGGTAACTTCCTCCTAACATCCGTACAAACGCTTGATACATGTTTTAATGATGCAATTAAAAGCCGTTAACATGCGACCAGTTAACATCAAATGAACTAATGCTTTTTTAAACTTCGTCTCGATCGGCATTTGAACCAACCGCGGGAAATAAGAATGTCAGATATAATTGCCTTTTATTACCGGTTAATTGCTGATAAAGATAAAGTATATGTTCGCCATTTCCATTTTATAGACCGTTCAATGTCTGCAATAATTATATTGAGCTATGTACTTTATCAATATATTTTTGGATGTTTAGGTTCTTTAGGTTAATGTAATATTTGCATGAAGTCTGTTAAAATGAAATTTCTCAGAAAGTGGCTAGAATGCAATCACATTTGCACATGGAATTTACTATAACCATGCAAATATACGTCTCAAACAATTATACGTTTTATAGACATTTGCCAATAATATACTCTAGGATTTGCCTATAAGATGTCACGATTTTTTCTAGAGCATAAATTATATGTGGTACACACTTCGAGCGTTTGTCATTAAAAGAGACTCTGTAAATGTTTTGATTTGGCTGCAGAAAGAGTCGTCCCTGATTAACCTGTATTTATTAATGGTTATCATGTTCCTGGTTTACGAAGCTGAAGAATGTATGTTACACAATTTATAATATTAAATCAACGAAAACTAATTTTAAACATAGTTGTTCCAACTTTTTTTATTTTATTTTTTTTCAAAACCGAACACCACTATTTTAAAACATGTCAAAGTAAAACCATCAACTGGGAATTTCGGAACTGAATTTTGGGAAAAAACTAATAGTCGTTTGGAATATGACGCAGTAACTACTTCAAAATCAGATGCTCTTGCCTCAAATCTGCATTTTAAAATTCTGAATGCGATATCAATTTTCGCAGAATAATGGGTTTGACAAATGCGGAATGACATTCCTAAGATGAAACATGGGGTGAAGGGAAAAAACCTTATAAATTTCAAGTCGTTTCGTAGTTTTCTCGGAGAAACTCACAAAACACAACAGAGTGAATTCTTGATTATAACTGAACAAACAATCCTGATTGGAAATGACGTTGATACAGCGTTATGGATAGATTAACTAACGCATTGATAGAAGTATCTGTAACGTTTTTGAGCGTAAGTTCTCGATAAAGGCATCTTGAATAATGCATTTTATTGGTAAAACAAAGCGACCAACAATGCCCCAATATAACATTCTTGGTCCTAATGATAAACTTTAACAAAATCGTAAGATAGTTTAAAAATAACAAAATCGAGAACAGAAATTCGTCGCCATCAGCAGCAGAAGTAAGAATTGAGAGGACAAAGTATAATAGAATGAAGTATAAATGGGAATATCTAACCAAAGGAAATGTTAAGACAATTAGATATGATTGATGTTATATATTAATACGAATGTCGTTAAAATTATTGTAATAATCGAACAGTTATGTAAACCTACAAAAGACGCAAATACGGCATTGTGGAGTTTCGTTTCTGTTATTATATTACATGTTATGTCCATTATTGGACAAGTTAATAGAGGAAAATACGGAAGTGACTGAAGCCAACCGCATGCAAATTGAATATTATGCAGATTTTTTTTTATGGAATGCTTTATGCATGATGTTGCTGGTCGCTGAAAGAAACGTCTTGGTGTTTAACGGAACTTTGACAACAAACAACAACCATGAAGTTATTTTTAGCAATTAACCTTTACTTATGATACTTATGCGCATGACGACAGGAATTTAAATTAATGCTGACTCATGACACTTGCAAATGAAATATGTCGTTTGTCATATTTTAACATAAAATAATCTGGACACTTTTGTTTAAAGCGACTATATACGATCTTATTACATACTTGTCAAAACAGGTAAAACTTGTATGGATAAAAACTATAATAAAAGTTCCGAAGAAGTAGTACCAGAAAATAAAACTTAAGAAAAGTTGTATTCAATTGCCAATACTTTTCAGCTGTAAAAATAAATCCTTCGTGTACTAAAGACATGTTGAATGTAGGGGAATCCCCATTAGTCTGCGCAGGATTATCCATAAGATACATAGACACGGCGTTAACTTATCTGTTTCGGCGTAAACAAGTTTGTGATAAATTTCCTGGAAAAACAAAACAATGTTTGATTGATGGTATTATACAAAGATTGTTAATAAGTTTTATATAACATTCCTTGTCCATATTCATATGTTGGTTTTAAGATCGCGAGAATAAAGGTTGACACTGAATGTGTACATACTCGCGTTAATTAATTGGTGAATATAATTAAGGAGAGTAAAGCGTAGACATGTTAGGAGCCAATATTCAGCTTTAATGATTTTTGTGTCCACGCACACGGTATAAAGTGTGTTGCTATGTTATTACAACTGGGGCTTTATTCAACCAAGAAAATATGAGTTTTGGGCAGACACGAGAATCATTTAACATATGTCAAAAATAAATTTGAAACATAGTTGCTTACGAAGTCTTTATTTGATTTCAACACTGAACAACACTATTTTAAAACATTTCAAAGTAAAACCATCAACTGGTAATATCGGGACTGGATTTTGATTAAAAAGGGAATATGACTCAATTACTACTTCGAAATCAGATGTTCTTGCTTCGAATCTGCATTTTTAAATTCTGAATGCGATCGCAATTATCGCAGAATAATGAGTTTCACACATGCGCAATGGCATTCCTAAAATGATCAATTGGGTTAAAGGAAAGAATCCTTATCAATTTTTAAATCAAAGCGGTTTGACTTGATTTGCATTTAAATCGTTTCGTACTTTTTTCAGGATTATAAAAAAGAACCGAGCATATTCTTGATTATGCCTCAACAGACAATCCTGATTAAAAATGACGTTGACAAAGCGAGGCTGAAAGATAAACTAACACATTGTCAGCAGTATCTGTCACTTCTTGATAACAGAACATTCTGGGCTGAGACACATCTTGAATGGAGTTTTATTTGCTAAATTGCGACCCTACAAAACAGAGACGTTTTGTGCTGAGAGCCTTAAAAGGAACATACTGACAGCGAGCATTTGAATGCGTTGTTTGGTATATTGTATCTATTCAATAATTCTTGACTAAGGAATCTCGACAGTGCGGTTGTAACCTAAATTCAGAAAAAAAAATCATTATTGATTTTTGTGTTTATACTTTTGAACTACTCTCATATAATAAATTGTAGTGTATGGTTTTTATCAAAGCCCCGGAATAAAAGCATCTATATTTTATTTTTAGGTAATTAAATATATATTTGTATATGCCGAAATACACACCGAATTAACAAAGTGTATCATTTATCGTACACTGTTTTCGTTTGTCATTTAGGAAACGATGATTCATTAAGCGCAAAGTAAATATAGCAAATACATCGTGTCAATCTGTCAACGGCCAATTCATGGCGTGATTATACGTGTGCAAATACATTATTGAGTGATGTGTAACCTTGCGTAATCCCATCCAGTCTTGGTAAATGGGCGCTTACTTCCTCTTGGCATCCCTACGGCCAATTTTAATGCAATGAACTATTGCTGTTTGTTAATTTGTTAACGTCGTTTAGCTTAGCACTCGATCCGCTCAAGGAATTTGAGACCATTTGAAATTAAGTGCCATTAATAACCGATTTATTAGTTATAATGAGAGCAAATATGTTTCCTTTTTTGCACTGTGCATGCCGTTATATGTCTACTAAATGTATATTAAGGATTGCTATTTGTTCGATTTATAATTTATATTATAAGTTTCCCGATTTAGATAATTATTCTGGTTAATGAAATATCCAAATTGAGTGGTTTTCTTTGATGTGTGTCCTACATTTGCTAGACAGCAGTGACCTTTGCATATGTTATCGGCTATAATCACGTAACACGTCTCGACCAGTTATTGGTTCTATTGACATTTGCCAATAAATTTAATTGCAGCAATACATTCCTAGAAAAGGTCACGTTTGTTCGCAGAGCTCTGATAAAAACGAGTCTGTCAGAAACTACCTATTTTACATTTTTTCGTAGACCGTTCAACTACACAGTCCACGTTTCCAAACCATTTATCAGTACTATTGTTTTTATTTAAGTCATCAGTGCCTAGAAACGGTCGCGTTTCTTTATATATATATATATATATTTTGGGGGGGAAATGCGCTCTTAGAGTTTGACAATCAAGCACAAACTGCATAGGTTTCGAACGAGAAATGACCGTATCTCTCTGTATGGGAAATTGTGTGTATTATAATTCTTCAAAAAATGGAAGAACAGACATATTTACAGCTTACAATTTATATCGAACTAATTGGACATGGGATCTGCGTGTCGTTACATTCGAAAACTAAACATAAGGTATGGAAGCAAACACTAGACAAAGAGAATACAGCATTACATGTGGAGGTGTCACAATCTTGTCTTTTTATGTGGTGAGTTATCTGTAAGCTGCTAAATAAAAAACCTTAAAGAAAACGCTTTACCGATTGTTTCAGGAACTAATACAAAAGGCACGAATACCACAAATAGTGAGCCTAATGCGCCGTTTAAAGACATTTTAGTCACGCGGAAAATGTCAAAAATGTTATGTAGACAAAGTCTGAGAAAGAAACAATGAATAAAGATATGATGTAACAAAGGCGACACCGCACATACATGTAGAACGAAAAGAAACAAAATAAAGGTCATTGCAGATTTAAATGTCAAGAAGCATTTGGGAAAAAAATAAACTTCCCACGGATGCATTATTTATAAGACGATGGTAACTCAGTATTTGATAATGTTGAATTAAGTCACGAAAGGCTCTTATACGGAATGGCATTGTGACACAATCATCATTTTCTTTCCACAAATTCAGAAACGAGGTTCCAGTTCGTGTGTGGCAATTGTGTTGTAATTTAAGATGGCTTTTTAGCAAAATTTGAACTGTGGTAGTGCGCTATGTCTCGATTCTACGTGTTAACAACTTCTTTCCATCATGTACGAATGCACTTGCTAGCATATAATGCGTGGAAACTGGAACATATAAATGGTCGTATTTTTTGTACAAAATGTAATTGGTAAATATAAAGCTTATGCATCAAAATGAATGTATGTGTTATGTTTTATTCTTTTGGAATGCGCTGCGCTCCTTGTTTGCCTATTCGAGAAAACCTTTATAAACCGACCTTAGAAAAGTTTGAATATTTTAAAACTAAATGTAAATGTATTGCCTACCACTTATACCCACAAACATTCATTTTTAAAGCGACTGTAATTTCAAAACACGTATTACACCAAATGTTAAAAATAATAAATTAAAATGTTACTTAAAACAAAAACAAAAGAAAACATTCTGCTTTACATAGTAACATGCTCAGGAGTCAGACAATTGTGATGTTACTTGAAAACCAAACATGAACAACGCCCAATTCTGTATGATTTATATTATTCGATTATAACGATTTAACGACTAAACCGATTAATTTGTGTTATGCCGCATACAACAGACTTCAAAGAAAACTATTAGGCTTATGCGAACAAACAAGAAAATCAGATCAATAATAAAAATGACTATTTGTTTATAGACTTGTTAATCAACCGCAAATGTTAATACATGTACATGTATTTTTTTATGAATACGCAAAATGAAAGAATGAATAAAGAACGGGCTCCACGAAGGCGACATCGGTTTATATAGCGGCAAGAAACACAATAAAGTTCAAGGCAGATTTAAATGTGAACTTTCTTTAGGGGAAAATGTTTTGATTGGATGCATTATTTATACGACCGGGATATTGGTTTGATTATGTCGGAAAATAAGTTAGGAAACGCTATAAGACTTCATAGAAATTAAATGATGTTTTCTTTTCTTCCCACTTATAAAAGTTTGCACTGAGGGATCGTGGAATATAACATCACATAATCAACTTGCATACCAGAATCATTTAAATAAGAACTTCAAGTGGGACAAAGACCGTGAATGCGCAATGACATTCTTCAAAACGTGGCTTCTCATAACAGCGAAGAAACCCTACAAAGTCCCACTTATCATTCCGCTTTTTTTCCAGAAAAAAAAGAAAAGAATCGAGCGTGATTCTTGATAAAATTGAACATACAATCCTGATAGGAAATGACGTTGACAAAGCGCAATGAATAAACCTACTTAAACATTCATGATTGACAGAATGATATGATTCTCAATATAGTCAAACAATATCAGTAATTCCATTTTTAGAAAGAAAGTATTTTCGCTCCTCCTCCTCCTTAACATCACTTAAATCAATAACAGCAATGCTTCGCAAACAAAAACACATTTCCAGTTTAATGATTGACAGAAGGATATGTTTCTAAATAAATTATAACAATATCAGCAATTCTATTTTAAGAAAGAAATTATTTTGGCTGAACAAAAATTCCAAAGTCTAAAATCTGTTCCTGATCATCATCAACATCAGTATAACTAAAATCAACCACCACAATGGCCAATTGCCATTGTAATGCTCATTTACAATACATAACAATTAGCCAGCTGCTTATACGAAAATGAGTGCAACCTCCCTGAATAGCATCCTCATAAAAATGCAATTTTAGGAACGATATCGGATAATTTGATTAAAGACTATCATACTGTTCGTTTCATTTTACATAATGGCTGCCCCAGGAGTAAAACCATGGTATTTGTGATACAGAATGTTGCTATTTAGAGAGTGATAAGTTTGGTGTTTGACGGAGTTGAGACAATCACTTTAAAATAATGCGGGTTCTGTAAAAAGATTCTGAAATGGTTATCCTTTGAATATTGACGATATGTAAAAACGCACATCTTCAATATCTTTAAAATGCTTTTTTGTTTCATTTCACCAAGCCTTGTGTTCAAGGCAATTGAAGTAAATATGTTATTTAAGTAACATTAATACTCAAAAATCAACGGAAATTTCGAAAAGTATTTCGTAAAATAAAGTTACCCAATAAAAAAATCAATGTTCTTTGTAGCAAAATCCAAAATTTCAAAACGAGATGTTTTCTGGTAACATAGATGTTTTTAGATATAAAATGCACATTTTTATGTATTTGTGACACAAATAATTCCATTTTAATGTCCCCCACTGATATCTATTCATACGACACACGAACACTAAAATGGTTCCATGTTAGTGTTCATGTGTCGTATGAATTGATATAGTCGCGGGACATTAAAATGGAATTAATTGGGACACGAACAATCAATTAAAAACAAGCATTTTGTATCTACAAACATCCATGTTACAAGAAAACATCTCGTTTTGAAATTATGGCTTTTGCTACAAGGAACACTGATTTTTTATTGGGTAACTTTATTTTACGAAATACATTACGAAATGTACGTTGATTTTTGATGAGTTTTAATGTTACTTTAAACATCCAAGCAAGTAATTGGTCTAATTTTAACAAACATTATTATAATATATTGAGCTTGAAGATGAATACACAATAATACAGATTTTGATTCATACGTTAACACGATTAATGAAACATTCACTTCAAAGGAATGAGAAATCGCGAGACCATTAAACAAACAAATTGTCAATAAACTGGAAAGCTGTTGAATCTAAATATTCCAATTACGTTTAACATCATACGTCCCATTAATGTAAATATATCAGTACAGTTTCACAATACTCTGCACAAATATGACCATATTAGATTGCCTGTTAACGCAAACAAAATAATTAAACATAACATTTGGCGATTTATTTTATTTCATTGGTTGTCAAATACGAAAACATTGCTTCATTATTTGTGTAAACACCTACCATATAATGTGTCAACTTGTCAATGTCCTATCCGAGAGAGTTTTTTATGTTTGCAAACATTTACACATAATTAAATGTTTTGTAGCCTTGCGTCATTCCACCCAGTCTATGTAAGCAGGCGTTTACTTCCTCCTTACATCCGTTCAAACGCTTGATTCATGCTATTATGTTGCAATTAAAAGCAATTACCATGCGACCAGTTTCAATCAAATGAACTAAAATGCTATTTTAAAACGTCGTTTAGATCGGCATTTGAACCAACCGCGGAAAATCAGAATGTCTGACAGTACTGCCTTTTATTACCGCTTAATTACTAATAAAGATAAAGTAAATGTTAGCCATTCCCATTTTATAGACAATTTAATGTCTGCTATATTCATATAAAGTTATGTACTTAATCAATATATTTTTTAATGTTTAGTTTTTTAGGTTGATGTAATATTTTCATGGAGTCTGTTGAAATTAAATTTCTCAGACAGTTGCTACAGTGAAATCACATTTGCATCTGGAATTTACTATAATCATGTAAATATACGTCTTTAACAATTGTGAGTTTTATAGACATTTGCCAATAATATACTTAAAAGGCTTTGCCTAGAGGATGTCACATTTTTTTCTTTTTCTTTTCGGTGTAAAGTCACTAATTTAAACAAGCGACAGATATTGTTACGAAAGAAAGAACTACACAAAACGATCATAACTAAATTTTGGAATAATAATACATGTGAAACTTGAGATATAAAAACATAAATGCCAGTCACCTCTTTGAGATGTCCTATAACACAAAAACAGACGCGAGTGCGTCTCTACTAGGCACACTGGACCTTGCCTAAAGAATACACATTGTGTCGACACCTCAACATAACATATACGTTTCGTCTTTAACCCATAGTAAATCTGTTTATTCAGCACCTTAACGGACTGCGCATGAAATGTACGTTATCTTATTAATTTCCATGTACTTTTACATCATTCGACTGAGTATTATGTCTTCCACATACTCTATAAAATTTCAAATAGTGTGAAATCGACAATCAACAGTCCTCTAATGAACGGTATAATTGCGCACTGAGCAGTAACCGGTTTATTCTCCAAGAAGTGGTTGGTAAATGATGCAATTAATAATAGTGATTTGACTTTTAAGCCGGAAATAAAGACTTTTCAGTTTAACATATTTTATTTGTTAGACTTTGTTCAGAAGTTGTGAAAAACGAATCCAATCATACATAAGCTTGGCTTATGTTGATTAATGCAAATGAATCATCTGACAGAAAGGCAACATCAACTCCGTTTAATCACTGTGATGTGCATTTGTTTTCCTTCTAAACTAACTGTACACCTGGTTAACAAAGTAACGAATTTATACAAAATATTTTATAACATTAAAATCAACAAAAACATATTTAAAACATAGTTGTTTCGTCTTTATTTTATTTCAACACTGAACACCACTATTCTAAAACTCAAATTCTACTTTAAAATCGGATGTTCTTTGCCTTAAATCTGCATTTTCAAAATTCTGAATGCGATAGCGAATATCACAGAATAATGGGTTTGACACATGAACGATGGCATTCCTAAAATGAACTGTTGGGTGTGAGGAAAGACGCCATATCAATTTCAAGTTGAAGCGGCATGACGTAAAGTCGTTTCAAAGAAGTCATCGAAAAAACACCAACAACAGAACCTAGCGAATTCTTGATAATAACTGAACAAATAATCCTGATTGGTAATGACGTTGACACATCGCAAAAGATAAGTTAACCAACGCATTGACATAAGTATTTGTCACGTTTTTTGAGCGGAAGAATATTGATGAAGGCATCTTAAATATTACATTTAAATGGTAAAAACAAGCGACCAACAATACCTCAAAATAACAATTTTGATCCTCACCCATCATCGATGTCATAAAAATTAACATAATCGCCAGATACTATAATAACAACAAAGTCGAGAAAAGCAGCAGAAGTAAGAATTGACCAGGCCAAAATATATAAGGTAACGACACGTGTAATAAGATTGATATAATATATTAAGACGAATATCGTGGTATTTATTATAATACATGTACTATGACAGTTAAACTATAAACAATTTGGAAATATGGCATTGTAGGGTTTTGTTTCTGTTATTATATTGAATGTTATGTCCATTATGGGACAATTTTATAGAGGAATATACGGAAGTGACTGAAGCCGTCCGCATGCAAATTGAATCTGATGAAGAAATTCAGATGTTTTGTTTTATGGAATATTTTATGCCGGATGTTGCTAGTCACTGAAATAAACGTGTTGGTGTTTAACGGAACTTTGGCAACACACAACAACCATGTATGCAAGTGTAGCTAATAACCTGTTCTTATGATAATTATGAGCACGATAACATTGAAAATGAATGCTGACTCATGATACTTGCAAATGAAATATGGTGCTTGTCATATTTGAACACAAAATGATCTGGACACTTTTGTTTAAAGCGACTATATACGATCGACTAACATATTTTTTTCAAAACAGGTAAAACGTTGATTAATAAACAAATAGAATAAACGTTAAGAAGAAGTAGTACCAAAAATTAATAGGCAAGAATAGTTGAATTCAATTGCAAATCATTTTCCGGTGTACAGCAAAAACTCCCTAATGTTCTCAAGACATGTAGACTGTTGAGGAATACCCATAAGTATGTGCAGATTATTTCATCCAATGCATAAAGACGACTTTAACGTATTTGCATCGGCGTAAACATGATTGTGAAAGTTCCTGGAAGAAAACAAAACAATATTTGAGTGATGGTATCAACCAAAGATAATTAATAAATTTTATTTAACATTCCTCATTTGTGTCCACATGTTGGTTTTAAGATCGCTAGAATAAAGGTTGCCAAGGAATTTATATATACTCGTTTTAATTATTTGGGTGATATACTTCAGCAAAGTAAAACGCAGACAGGATAGGAGCCAATATTCAGCTTTTAATTAATGATGTTTGTGTCAATGCACACAATATAAAGTGTGTTGCAATTATTGCAACTAGGGTTTACATCACTAATCAAGAAAATCGGAGTTTCCGCCGGACAAAAGACTCATTCTAAATATGTCAGGATCGGGTACGGTCGAATCACCTAAATTAAGGAAGAATTTTAATCGTTTAATCATTCTTATGAACATCTCTCATAGTAAATGCCTGCATCCTCTGATACGAAATAATTATTAACACGAGAGACCACCGTAATCATTTCAAAGCAGGTGAGCGGTTTGAGGTCAATAAAGCCGTCCGAAGTCCTACATGAGATGGCATGTGTCTTCAGATGTTTTCTCCGGAAGGCTTCATTCATTTCCGTACATCTTAGAATGTTTAATTATCAAAAAAAAAGAGCATGCGCATTAACATGTTATCCATAAATTAAATTACGTGTTTTCTAGTATTGCTATTATTATGTTCACGTAATTATCGAGACAGTTTTTGTCGATTTTCGCTTAAGGCCAATTCAAATTAAAACACGCGTGTCACAGAACAAGGGATCCATGGGAAAGGCAAAACAACATGAGTTAATTCCAGTCTTATAGCGTTTCCTGACATATTTCTTACCTTATCAAATACGACGTTACAATCGTCTTATATAATATTATTTTATAATGCATCCTCTTGAAACGTAACAAAAGCCACGAAGCTCATCGTAAATCGACTCATCGACTGATTCGGATATTGGAAATCAAACTAAATACCTTGTACGTGGCGTTTTTCAGACTTAATCAATTGTACCCATGTCAGTTTTTCTCTTTCACATAAGAACTATATACTATGTGACTCTACCACTACTACTGATGAACCATCAGACTGTATCAGTACTAACTGACTATCTGAGTACTATAAACATAATTCTACCTCTCTATATTATTAATACCCTCTCTGCACAACCTCACTTCATTTGTATTACTACATTTGTATTACTTTACTACATTAGTACTTCCACTTCTCTACTATCTGCCTACGGAAGTACTACTACCATACATTGACTACCTCATTATATTTGTACTTTCACCTCTGTACTACCTAACTTCATAGTATTACTACCTTTGAACTACCTTACTACATTAGTTCTACTATCTCTGTAATACTTAACTACATTAGTACTACCACCTCTGCTCAAATTTTTGATGTACGTTCTTTAACCTCTCTACTATCTAATAACATTAGTACTTCCAAGTCTGTACATAATAACTGCCTTAGTATTACAACCTCTTTACTATCAGGTCAACATTGTACTACCAATTATGTAATGTATAACTGCCTTAGTATTACCAACTCTGTAAAAAATAACTGCCTTAGTACTACCAACTCTGTATTATCTGGGCAACAAAGTACTACCCGAGCACATCAGTAAAGTATCACCTCCGCAATATCATAGCTTCTCCGTACACTGGTCCCAGAACTCTCAACCCGATGAAAAATATTTTCAAAATGCATGCTGCAAAGGAAATTATTGTCATGTACATATTAGAGAAATAAAATAAAGATAGTGAGTGAAATATTACTACAACGTTGAACAAAAGATATGCAAGAACAGAGCTTAATATTAAAACTGTGGACATCGAGCTTTCTGCAAAATCTTTACACTGGGACATGGCTGACACACTCGTCATTTTCTTCGGTATTAAATGTCTATTAATTTCAAACGGTCGGCTATTGCCGCTGGCCTCTCAAGTGCCGAGCTCCCCGAATTAAATTGCAAGTGATCGCATGTTTATGGGGTTTAACTTAAACATAATAGACGGAATAAAGCGGATGTAATAGAGGAAGTTGGCGTCCCCATATCAAGACTGGGTTGAAATACGTAAAGTTAAATCAAATTTAATAATTTATTGATGTTTTCACATATAAAAATTGCACCCTCGGATAGGCCTTTTGCAGGGTCATACAGAATATTTTGCGTTCATAGGAAAACACTGTTTTTGTTGGTACTACCTGCTTGACCAGATAGTCTTATATTGTCCCGATGATTATTTTGTGTGTAATGTATGTTCAATAATTGATTATGTGCATTTTAGATGTAATCATTTAATATAATCCTAAAATATTTGGTTTGCAATTTAATACTTTATCAGATATATAATATTTGTTTATCTTCTTATGATCATTTCATAATAATATTACTTAATTTGGAATTCGTCAACCTGCCGGTGTCTGGATTAATTTCAAGAGTTACAGACCATTCTGTCAATTTGTTAATTAATATAATCGTTTCGCTATTCTATTTTCACTTTCAATCTTTTATAATTGTTTTATACTAAAACTGCTGGACTCTTCTTTTATTACTTGCGAAAACTACGAAACGACAACACGAAGTTCCTGCCTTTCATATATTCAACACGGAGCCGATATGGGGCGTTTGTCCATTTCAACTGAAATCTTGTTTTGAAGTATTTGCGTCAAACGCATTATTCCACGATTAGTGTGTCGCAATTAGACGTTTGAAAATGCAGATTCGAGCATTTTATCGATCCAGTATGATGGATCTCATCTTGTCTTTGCATTTGTGGTAGTCACCCCCCGGTCCCAGGAAATGTCGCTGTTTATGACTAGAATGACAATATTGCGTGCACATAGATATAATATCAGACCAGTGTGATTCGACTATACCCTTACGCAGTAGTTAGGAAAGAAAGAACCAGAGCAGCAAAAGGATTGCTAGTTTTAGGTGCAGGCCTTTCATTGTCAGTCGGAGAGTCTAGTCAATAAGTATACGTACTTCCCAACGTTAGAAAACATATCCGAAATATTTCATCTTAATACGATATTCGTGTGCTTGAATCGATCAGAAAAGATTTACGTGTAAAGCCACCGCATTGAAAGGTCAATCTAAACAAATATCTAGACTGTTTGATTGTTTTCGTTGTAATTGATACCTAAATGTCGGTCAATTAACGATAAATAAATGTACCAGAAACTTAGTGACACTTGGGAGAACATTTGAATTCATTTTACTGTTTTACTAACTACATATGACTGAATAATTTTTAAAATAATTTTATTTCCTCAACGTTAATTCCCTTTTTCTTCGTAGAAGATAAGAGAAGCAATTGATATTCCTTGATTATCAACTATTTTCTGATTGACGCATTGGACATAAAAGTGAGATCGATTTAATGGGAACATACTGGATGCAGTCACGTGTGATCGTTATAATTGCTCTACATTTCCTAAATGATATCAATTAAGATGCCAAACAACGACATGCGAAACGTTACCTGTTTGAAATTGGATTCAAGTTAGGGTGGTTAGTTGTAGTGTCTTATTCATTGAAATACAAGATCATTAATCATTGGTCAAAATTTGCTTCTATATTTTGTTATGTTGTGCTTTTCAAATCGTCAGCTAGCTACAATTTCGATAACTGTTGGCATAAGATAGATTTCGTAAAAAGAAAAGGAATCTTTGATTAAAGAAGTAAGTAAGTTAAGTTTAGTTTAAAAAAGCTCCATGTTGTTGTGTTGGTGTGGCCTGTGCACCAATCCGTTTTCATTATAAATCTATTAATGATACGGTTATAATAGTCTATGTGTTTCAAACAATATAATTTTGTCTCTGTCTTTTTTATGATGTTATAAACATTCATTACATGAGTTATGGTCAATACAATAATAATGGCGCACTAAACTTGACTTGATACAGAGCGAGGAGAGTACATTTTGCTCAATGCTCATTCTAAATTACGTCGCAAATGGCACAGGGGATTGAAGCTTTTGCATGTGGGAAGAGAAAATCATAACTTAATTCGTTTACAATCCAGTTATCCAGTCTTAGGAGCATTTCCTAATTTGCTTCCGAAATAATCAAATGCATAATCACACGCAAGCGTCTTACGAATAATACATCCGAGAGAAACTGCATGTGTTTCCCATTACTTGGCATCTTAATCCGCCCAAATCTGTTTTTTGTTTCTTTAATGGTTGTACCGTGAAGGCTTTGTGCAGTTATTTATTATTTCATTTTACGAAATTTCCGGTTGAGAAACAAACGTATAAAACGACGTAGACAAATATATAGTAGTTCTTGTGTTGTTTGTTATCTTAAACAACCGCTTAAACATTCTTTAATATTTGTTTCAGTCGTTAATAACAAAATGCTAGACAAATAATACGGCTTGTACATTTTGCATTTTGCCAACAAAAATTGATATATTACTTTCCTTTCAAATCATTTAAATATACTTGTTAAAGACGTTTTTTATCCAGAGCGTGAACTAGGAAGCAGTACTTTGATTGACGTATTTTATACATTTGCTTACTAGGTCTGAGAATATATCATATGTATTTATCATAGAAAGAAAACAAAATCCAACCAAAAAATATTTCCGACTGTTGATTTGTGTTCAGCGATGAACTTATTCTAAGTGTTCTTATAATTGGAGGCATTTATAGATTTATAGACAAAGGCAGTCCTATAAACAATATTAAAGCACCATATATTGTTTATCACTTGATTTAAAGTCCCTTTACCGTTTTTAATTTCAACATTTACCAACCTCTTCATGGAGAAAAACTGTGTACCGGTGCTCAATTATATTGTTCATTATCGGATAGTTTACTGTCTGTTTCACGGTCAATTGCATTATCGTCTGATTTTATTCGTGTGAGAGGCAGTGATTATTAGGTCAAATGATGGAAAATATTACTCGTCTGGATTTTATGGCGCTAATCGCCTATGCAATCGGAATTACTCGGCTAATATCACCATAAGATGTCACGAATCAAATCATAATCGGAACATCCATTTATTCGGAATAATTAAAAACCAAATAATCGGGAAGATTTACGGCACGCAATAAATTGTGTACTTCTCAGTGTCTCAAGGTCACTAAAGACGCTTTTCTAAACGAATATGCACAGAAACTCTGTCGGCTGAAGCGTACTCCAGACACATACTACTCTTGTTATCAATGTCTTGTGTATACTATAATCTTATTTCCTTTCTTCATACGTCATAACTATTAGGCGTACATAAATGATTTGTGTTACTGGTAACGTTAAATTACATTGACATAAGAACATAGGTTATGTTTGTCATATTGTTTATTAATTTGAATTATAGAATGTGCGTTTTTATTAAATCAAAGCCAGTTCAAAATGAATTATTAATTTTGAATGTAAGCGGAAGGTGTATACTACATATTCAGATTTAGAATATTTAGGTGATTTTTATGACAGCCGTGAAAAGTTTTATAACAAAGGTAAATAAAAAAGGCATTGCATTGCACACAAATTAAACATACATGTTCAGCTCTCGAAGTCGACGGGATTTCAAAATCAACGTACAAAGGGATCATTATCTTTGTATCGACCACTTACAAACCTTGTTCGGAAGACGCGAACATACCGGAACATGTTCAATGAATACCAGACCTGTTCCGATAATTAGATGACAACAAGTTAAATACTATAAGGTTAGACCATAATATATAAGCGTAAACCATTAAAAACTAACACTTTTACAATTATACTCGGAGCCTATCTTGATTTAAAACATAAATGCTTTGCATTGACCGTACTAAGGCGGTGACCCCAGCTTTAATCTACTGTGTGTGTATGTTGTTTCGTATTGTGCCGTACTGTACTGTTTGGCAATTGGTCACTTGCCATAAATAAAGGACCACAAACGTGTGTACAATATTGCTGGAGCAGCTGGAGTTTCACTTCTTTATAAATGTCACAGGCGTACTGGACTGATTCCTTTTCCAGCCAGTATTATAGCGTTTTCTGTACTATTTCCATCATAATCAGACACAGAGTTACCATCGTCTAATAAATAATGCATTCATTACAAAGTTCTTTTTTTTTCCCAAAGACAGATTGACATTTACATCTGTTATGACCTTTATTTTGTTTTTTGACTGTCGCCTCTGTAGAGCTGGGATTTAATTCTTTCTTACATTCTCCAAATTATATATAGAATATTATTGACATTTTCACACTGAGTGTCGGTAACAACTCACTATAGTTCTTCAAAGGCCCTGATTAAATGCAAACGTCAGCAGCGTATACCAAAGAAAGTTAATGATCTGAAAGAAACGTGACCGAATGGCACGAATGGCTTCAATTGAAATTATGGGCCAAAGCAAATAGTACTGATAATTCGTTTTGAGACGTGATCTTCATAGCGATTTTAAACACTAGAACATGTCGCATTGACAGATATGACATATATGAGTACATCTAAGTAAATGCCAGAGAAACCATCTCAAGAATGATAGTATGTTCATTAAGTGAATAATGCCATCTACACACGTAAGATAAAATAATATCGATAAAAGTGCGTAGTTTAATATAACCATTGTGGACGTTGAGTGGATGTAAAACCTGTAAAATGGGAAATTGCTAAGAGCTGTTTTGTCATGATCACTGATTAATCGGATATAACTGGCAATTAATTAATGTCCTCAAAAGCCTTAGGCGAATCGAGAGCCGAGCTTAACGACGCGAACAAATGACATCAATTTATTAAAATGGAATTGATAGCTTGTATTTGGGTTTTAATGACAATATTAAAGCACAAATCAGCGTTTGAGCGAATTTGAAAAGCATAAATGAGTCCTATGCTGTACAGCAACACGTTATTTGCAATTTAATACAACTCTTTTTGTCTATGATTTTCTGGTGCTACTTCTTCTTTACTTGTATTCTAGTTGTTTATTCATCAACGTTATATCTGTTTAAAAAATGTTATAAGAGCGTATATACTCGGTTTTAACAAAAGTGTCCAGATTATTTTAAGTAAATCTATGACAAACATCATATTGCATTTGCGAGTATCTTGAGACAGCATTCATTTGCAATGCCTATTAGCATGCTTATAATTACCATAAAAAAAGGTTTATTCCTATATACGTATGTAAGGTTGTTGTTGGTTGTCACAGCTCATTTAAACACCAAAGCGTTTCTTTCAGTGACTATCAACATCCTGCATAAAGCAATCAATAAAAAAGCATCCAGAAAGTTCTTCTTGAGATTCAATTTGCATGCGGAAGGCTTCAGTCACTTCCGAGTATGCCTGTATTAAATTGTCCAATAACGGACATAACATTCAATATAAAAACCCAAACAAAACCACACAATGCCGTATTTGCAACTGGTTTAGGCATATATTTGCAATATACAGTTAATAAGTAAAGATAACGACATTCGTCGTAATATATTATATCAATCGTATTACACTTGTCTTAACATTCGATGTTTGTTAGACATTTTAGACATCTTAATTTATATTTATTTCTATTATACTTTGCCACGTCATCTACTTACTTCAGCTGCAAATGGCGACGAATTGCTGTTTTTTATTTTGTTATTATAAACGTGTGTGAAGATGTTGTTAATGTTGAAGAGATGGATGAGGGGTGAGAATCAAGATTGTTATTGCATTTATCAAGATTCAAAATGTGACAGACCTTTCTGTCAATGTGTTAGTATATCCATTCCTTGCGCTTTGTCAACGCCATTTCCAATCAGAATGTTTTGTTCCATTAATATCAAGAATTCGCTCGGTTCTGTTGTGTGTGTGTTTTTTTTTCTGAAAAAAACTACGTAAAGACATAATGTCAAACCGTCAAGGCTTCTTTCCTTTCATCCAATGCCTCATTTTAGGAATGTCATTGCGCATGCGTCAACTGCATTATTCTGCGATAATCGCCATCGCATACTGAATTAAAAAATGCAGACGAAACAAGATAACCAGATTTTTAATGATTTTGTTTAATCACTATGATTGAGTTAAAATGTTATTTGCAGTTTTGACATTAACACCGCTTTCCTTCATATATATTTATCATCAATTGTTCATCTTCTAAACAACAACTGTATTAAAAATACAATATTAAAAATCAAATATTTTTTACCACTGGATTAAAAATCAATACACCATTATTAACCGCATCCTTTATCAAACAATTCACGGAAAATCAACCGGTTACTGCTCAGTGCGCACTTATACTGTTCATTATCGGACTGTTCATGGTTGGTAAAACAATATTTGTAATTATATAGAGTATGTGGGACACATGCTATTCCGTCAAATGATGGAAAAGTGCATAAAAGGTGCATCAGCAGTGCGTTTTGGTGATTAAAATAAAGACAGTTACTTTGGGTTTAAAACGAAAACATGCATGATCTGTTGAGGTGTCGACGCAATGTCTACTCTTTAGGCAAATGTGGCGTGTTCTGAGAAAACTGGGCAAAATGCTTGTGCGTAAATTGTCATCCCAGATTAGCCTGTGCAGTCCGCACAGGCTAATCAGGGACAACAATTTCCGCTTTTATGGAATCTTTCGTTTAAATGATGTCTCTTCATAGCGAAAATCCAGTTTAGGCGGAAAGTGTCGTCCCGGATTAGCCTGTGCGGACTGCACAGGCTAATCTGGGATGACACTTTACGCACAAGCATTTTGCCCAGTTTTCTCAGAACACGACACAAATGTCGAATTCATAGTAAAGACGCACCCTGCGTCTTATTTTTTTGTGTCATGACACCTCAAGGAAGTGACTGGCATTTATGTTATCAAATCTCAAGTTTCACACGTACTTGTATAATGTTTATATTCCAAAATTGTGTAAATTCAATATGTTAATTATGAAAGCATGGTTTGACTTGGTAAACATACAAAATGTATAATTGTCTTAACATCGTATGTGTAGTTTGTGCTTCAAAAACGTTATCGGTTGTTTGTTTCAATTAGTGACTTGTCGCCGTTTCTGAAAAAAAGCGACATTTGTAGTCAGTTCTGTATTTACTGTTTACTTATATTACAATATATATATTTTTTTTTAATTTGAGCATGATCATTCATGTTTATTCCAAAGCAAAGGGTCGCAGTACAGCCAAATGAAAACCTTCGCAGAGTCTCGTTTAATGACAAACGCTTTAAGTGTGTGCCACATATAATGGACGCTCTTGAAAAAATCGTAACATTGTCTAGGCAAAGAGTTTTCAGTAAATTATCTGCCAGTGTCTATAATACTGATAAATGTTTGAGACGTATTTAAGTGGTTATAGTACATTCCAGTTGAAAAGGTGATTGCTCTTTAGCGACTGTCTGAGAAATACAATACCAACAGACTTCATGTGAATATTACATAAACCTCAATAATGTTATCCGTCGGTAAACTAAGCATCCCAGAATATATTTTATAAAGTACATAGCTTAATATAAATATTTAAGATATTGAATGGTCTGTGAAATGGGAATTGCCAACATATACTTGTCTGTATCACTAATAAATCGGTAATAAAAGGCAGTTATGCCAGACATTCTCATTTTGCCGCGGGTGATTCAACGGCCGATCCAGACGATATTTAAAAAATAACATAAGTTCATTTGATTCAAACTGGTCGCATGTTAATGGCTTTTAATGACAACATAATTACAAGAATCCAGCGTTTAGACGGATGTAAGGCGGAAGTTACCGGCCGCTTATCCAGACTGGGTGGAATGACGCAAGGCTACACAACATTATATGATGTGTTAATGTTCGCCCACGTAAATAGCGCTCTAAGATAGGCAATAGGCAGTTGACGCATTACTTGGTTGGTGTTTATAAAATTATAAATTAATGTTTTCGTATTCGACAACCAATGAAAAAAAAATCGCTTAATGATTTTTTTAGTTTTATAACAAAAACTAGTTTGGCATTACCAGACACTCTTATATAATCGTATTCGTACAGATTATAATAATGATTGTTAATATGTTTTTATGCACCTGCATTAACGGGACTTGAATGTTTAACATAAGTGGCATATTGTTTAATCAATCCAACAGCTTTTCTATTTATTTACAATATGTCTCTTCCTTTTTCCAGCGATTTCTCTTTCCATTAAAGCCATGTTTTCATTATTCTTGTGAACACTTATGAATTTTAATCTGTATTATTGTATATTTCTCTTCTAGCAAACTAGTGTTTGGTTATAATTGGATCAAAACATTGTGTGGATGTATAAATAACATATTGACTTCAAATGACTGGAAAACAAGGCTTGGTGAAATGTAAAAAGCATTTTAATTATATTGAAAATGTGGATTGTCACATCTCACCAATATTAAAAGCTTTAGCATGTTAATATTTTGTACAAACCCCGCATTTTTTTACACGGATAGGCACAACTCCGTCAACAACCAAAGGTATATCGCTCTCTAAAAAAGCAACACAAGAGTAATATGTGTCTGGAGTAAGCTTAAGTCGACAGCGTTTTTGTGAATATTCGTTAACCCTTTGAGCGCTGGAACCGGATTTTGAAGGCCTTTGCAAACAGTTTGGATCCAGATGAGACGCCACATAACGTGGCGTCTCATCAGGATCCAAACTGTTTGCTATTCTGATAGTATTCTATGAAAAAAAAATCAAAGAAAATGCTAATTTTAGAAATTTAGCAGACAACATTTTAGCAGACGACAAATTTCCCAGCATGCAAAGGGTAAAGAAAAGCGCGCATACTGTAGTGACCTTGAGATACTGAGAAGTACACAAATGATTGAGTGCCGTAAATATTCTCAATTATAAGTTTTTTCATTTTCAGGATAAGTGGATGTTCCGATTTATGATGGGATTCGTGACGTCTAATGGTGATATAAGCCGAGTAATTCCGATTGCATAGGTGATTAACGTCGTAAAATCCAGACGATTCACATTTTTCCTCATTTGAACCAATAATCACTGCCTCACACATTAATAAAATCAGACGATAATGCAATTGATCGTGAAACCGTCAGTAAACTGTCCTGTAATGAACAATATAATTGAGCACCGGTATACCCAGTTTATTCTACAGGAATATATTGGTAAATATTGAAATTAATAACGGTAAAGGCACTTTTAATAGAGTGATAAAGATGTATTGGTACTTTAATATTGTTTATAGGACTTCCTTGTCCATACATTGAGAAAGGCCTCTAATTATTAACCCTTTGCATGCTGGGAAATTTGTCGTCTGCTAAAATGTCGTCTGCTGAATTTCTAAAATTAGCATTTTCTTCGATTTTTTTTCAAAGAATACTATCAGAATAGCAAACAGTTTGAATCCTGATGAGACGCCACGTTTTGTGGCGTCTCATCTGGATCCAAACTGTTTGCAAAGGCCTTCAAAATTCGGTTCCAGGACTGAAAGAGTTAACCAAACAGAAATACAACAAAAGATTTGGGCGGATATGGATGCCAAGCAATGGGAAACAAATGTAGTTTCTATCGGATGCATTTTTCGTAGACATTGGATAAATCAGCATTTTATTATAATTTCGGAAACAAATTAAGAAACGCTCCTAATACAGGATTACTCGATTGTTAATGATTTAACTTATGATTGGCTCTACCCACATGCAAAACTTCAATTATCCTATAACATTTGCAAGGTTATTAAGAATGAGCCATTAGCAAAATTTACTCTGGGCGCTGTGTGTCGATTCTGGTTAACTGCACTAGTATTTTTGTATTGAATGTAAAACATGTACTGAACTTTTATGACATCATAAATAAGACAATCACAAAATCATATTCTTTCGGAGGTTTACATGGTTATATTATTTCGTTCAAACACAGACTAATCTGACTATTATTATATATGATGCATTATGACCTTATAATTTATAGATTTATAATTGAAACGGATTAGTGCAAAAGCCACAAGAACAAAATACATTGAGTTGTTTGTGCCTTAAAATACGTAGCTCATAATAACACCCAATGATTCGAGAGATTAATCGATCAACACATGTATAATTTAATCGGCTTACTTACTTCCTTTATTAATGAGTCAGTGCCGCTGTACGAGATCAACATTATGTCAACATTTATCGAAAGTGTAGCTAATGGTTTTGAAAGGACTAAGAACAAAAAGAAGGTAATATTAACCTAACACTTCGCCGTTAAGCGCGTGTGATTAATGATATGATAAATGATTAATGCTATTGTAATTCGATGGAAAAGACACTACAACTACATGTACCAAACTTTAAAAGTATCCAGATCCAATTTAAAAAAGGTAACTTATCTCATGGCGTTGTTGGGCGTCATAATTGATATAATTAAGGAAATGTAGGGCAATTATAACCATCACACATGACAGCATCACTTATTTTCTAACGAAATCGATCTAAATTATATGTTTAAATGCGTCCATCAATGAAGAGTTTTAGTAGTAAGGAATGAGGATCACTTTGTTATGTTTCATGAAAATAACATTGAGAAAATAAAATTATTTTAAAAGGAATTTAGTCATAAAAAGTTATCAAAACAGTAAAATGATTTCATCTGTGCACCCAATGCTAACTTAATTCCTGATACATTTACCGTTGGAATACGTCTATCTGTTTTAACTGTTTATTAACCAAATGTTAGTCATCAATTACAACAATAAAATAAATAAAATAATTTTGTTAGATTGACCGTTCATGGCGGTGTTTAAAAAAAAACAAAAAAAAACATATGAATATTTTATTAAGCTGTAAAATTACTTATACTTTTTTAACGTTGCGAACTACGTATACTTATTGACTATACTATTCGACCGAACTTAACATCTGACATCCTTAAAATAAAACAAGCAAATCCTTGTGCTGCTCTGGTTCTTGCTCTCCTCTCCAAACTACTNGGGGGGGGGGGGGGGGGGTATAGTACAGTCGCCCTGATCTTATAATATAACTCAGTGATCGTAATATTGTCATTCTTCAGTGCACGCAATATTGTCATTCTAATCATAAACAGCGAACTTTCCTGGCACCGGGGGAGGAATACCACAAATGCTAAGAAAAGATGAAATCCATCATACTGGATCAATAAAATGCTACTCGAATCTGCATTTTCAAACTTCCAAATGCGTTACGCTAATCGTGGAATAATGCGTTTGATGCATGTGCAATCACATACTTCAAAACAAAATATCAGTCAAAATGGAAAAGAAAAACGCCTAATCGGCTCAGTGTTGACTTTTTGATAGGCGTAACTTCGTTCAGTTGTTACGTAGGTTTTAAGAGTAATAAAAGAAGAGTCGAGCGGATTCAGTTTTGAATAAACAAATTAATGTTAATTGAAAGACGAATATTTTATCCTTGAAATAGATCCGTACACCGGCAGGTTGACAATTTATTTATCCTCATTCGTATATTTCTCATAACCAACAACAACATCAGCATTTACAAAAAGTATTTTAGCATTCTAAGAAAATTCCAAATAAAGTAAAAGTATTATGATATGATCATAAGAAAATAAACGAATATGATATATCTGATGGAGTCTTTACATTTATTTTATATACATATACATCTAATAAAAAAGAAACATAAAAAAGTTGCTAGTCGATAGTACGCAGGCGCAATGATACTTTACTGATGTGCTTGGTTAGTACTTTATTGACCTGATAGTACAGAGGTGGTAGTTCTAAAGCAGTTATTCAGTACAGAATTGGTAGTACTAGTTTTGTCAGTTAGAAATTATAGGACTAACGTAATCAGGTAGTGCAGATGTGGTAATACTAATGTTGTCAAGAAGTAAATAGGTTGTAGTACTAATGAACTAAGGTAACAAAAAGGTAGTAGTACTTTCGATATACGGAGTTGATTGTACTAATATAGTAATTTAGTAAAGAGGTTGTAGTACTAATATAGTGAGGTAATACACAGATGGTAGTAGTACTTACGTAGTCGAGTAGAAGAGAGGTGGTATTAATAATGTAGTAAGGTATTGCAAAGGTAGTAATACTAATGAAGTTAGGTGGTACAGAGAGGGTAGAAATCATGAAGTCAGGTAATACAGCGGTGGTAGTACTAATGTAGTGAGGTAGTACATGGATGGTAGTAGTACTAACGTAGTCGAGTAGAAGAGAGGTGGTATTACTAATTTAGTAAGGTAATATAAAGGTAGTAATACTAATGCAATTATGTAGTACGGAGAGGGTAGTAATAATGTAGTGAGGTAATACAGAGGTGGAAGTTCTTATATCTCAGGTACATTTAAAGTATTAGTACTCAGGTAGTCGATTATACTGATGCAGTCTGGTTGAAATAAGTGGTAGAAATAGAGTCACACAGTATATAGTTATGATGTGACCGTGAAAACCTGACATGGGCACAATTGATTTAGTTTGGAAAACGCCGCGTACAAGGTATTTACTTTGACCTTTCAATATCCGAATCAGTCGATGATCCGATTTACGATGTGCTTTGTGTCTTTTGTTACGTTACAAGGGGGTGGATTATATATAAGACGATTGTAACGTCGTATTTGATTAGATCGGAAATATGTTAGGAAACTCTATACGACTGGAATTAACTCGCGTGTTTTCTATATTTCCCTATGGATCCATTGCTCTGAGAAATGCGTGATGTGATTTGAATTGGCCTTAAGAAGAAATCAACAACAAAAAATCTCGATTTTGACTAGGCTTGGGTCAACAATAACGTGAACAGAATAATAATAATACACAAATAAAACAATTGTTTTGCTTTCATGGATTTAATGCGCATGCTCTTTATATGATAATTAAACATTTTAAGATGTAAGAAAATTAATAAAAACCTTCCGGAGAAAACATCCGGAGACACATGCAATCTCAGGGAGGACTTCGGGCTTCTTCATTGACCTCTATCCGCTCACTCGCTTTGAAATGATTACGGTGGTCGCTCGCGTAAATAATTATATCGTATCACAGGATTCAGCCATTTACTAAAGGTGTTTAAGTACTGTGCTCGACTGTATCTTTTGCAATCAAGAGCATGTTTTTGGTTCATGCGATATTTGCATTCAGTGTCTATCTAGTATTTATCCGTCATTAGCTAGGTAGAAATCACCTGTGCGATTGTCATGTTTGTATAATCAATATTACTTCCACGATCAAGCTACTTGACCAATTATTTGTAATAGCTCGGCACGCGATCCGCCTGCGGCCCTATGAGGACATAAATTAATTGCCATTTAAAGCCGATAAATCAGTGATAATGACAAAACATCTCTCAGCAATTTCCCATTTTACAGGTTTTAAAGACCACTCAACGTCTACACTAGTTATATTAAAGAATGCATTTTTATCGATATTATTATATCCAAAGATAATAGCATGACATCATTTACTTAAATGAACTATAATGAACATTTATTCTTGATATTATATCTCTGGCATTAACTTCGATGTACACATATACGTCACTAACATTTACTAGTATTTAAAATCGATATTCTATTAATCAAGTTCACGTTTCACGTTTCAAATACAATTATCAGACCATTGGCCTTGGTCCATACTTCCAATTGAAGCCTATTCGTGTCTAATCACAGTCACGTTTGTTTTAGATCATTAACTTTCTGTTACACACGCTGCGATCAAGTTCACGTTTCAAAACCTGTTATCAGTACTATCGGCATCGGCCTTTAGATTCAATTGAAGCCTTCGTGCCTAAAAACGGTAACGTTTCCTTCAGATCATTATTTTTCAGTGACACACGCTGCTGACGTTTGCATTTCAGCATAGTCTTTGAAGGATTAGAGAGAGCTGTAACCGAGACTCAGTGTGAAAATGTCAATAATATTCTATATGAGTCGAGCTCTTAGAAAATGGAGCTCAATGCATTTGCGTAAAGTGTCATCCCAGATTAGCCTGTGTAGTCCACACAGGCTAATCTGGGACGACACTTTCCGCCTTAACTGGATTTTGGTTAAGAAAAGTCTTCCTTTCATCGAAAAATACAATACACGCGGACAATGTCGTCCATGATTAGCATGTGCGGACTGCACAGGCTAATCTGGGACAACATTTTACGCACATGTATTTAACCCCCCTTTCACAGAGTGAGGTTTATGTATAATTCGGAGAATGTTAGAAAGAAGGAAATCCCAGCTTTTTAGAGGCGACAGCAAACGGAACCAAAATAAAGGTCATCACAGATGTTATTGTCAAACTGCCTTTGGGAGAAAAAATTGAACTTCCTAATGAATATATTATTTATAAGACGATGGTAAATCTGTGTTTAATTATGAGATTCAGATGATAGTGAGCATGAACACGCGACATTGATCACAAGACTAATATGTGTCTGGAGTACGCTTTAGTCTCATAGTGACCTGGAGGTACTGAGAAGTACAAAATTGATTGAGTGCCGTAAATCTTCACAATTATTTGGTTTATCATTTTCCGAGTAAGTGGATGCCCGATTATGATGTGATTCGTGACTTCTAATGGTGCTTTTAGCCGAGTCATTCCGATTGCATATGTGATTAGCGCCATTAAATCAAGACGAGTCACATTTTCCCTCATTTGACCCAATAATCACTGCCTCACACACAAATAAAATCAGACGATAATGCAATTGATTGTGAAACCGACAGTAAACTGTCCGATAATGAACAAAATAATTGAGCACCCAGTTTATTCTCAATGAAGAGTTTGGTAAATGTTGAAATTGTTAACGGTAAAAGGTATTTTAATCAAGTGATTAGGTAGTGTTGGTGTTTTTATATTGTGTACATGACTTCCTTGTCCATAACTATAGAAATGCCTCAAATTATTAGAAAAACTAGAATTAATTCATCACAGATCAACAGTCCGCAATTTAATTTTTTTCATGTTAGATATTGTTTTCTTTCTTCGATAAATGCATATGATATATTATAAGGCCTACTTACCAAATGTATGAAATACTGTAATCGAAGTACTGCTTCCTAGTTCATTCACAGGATTAAAACGTATTTTTGGAGGAATATTTTATTATTTATGGATTCGAAAGGAAAGCAATATATCAATGTATGTTGGCAAAAAGCCAAATGTACTGGCCATATGATTTGTCTAGCATTATGTTATAAACGACTGAAACAAATGTCAAAGAATGTTCAAAAGCCTGTTTCACATAACAACCAATACAAGATCTACTGTATCTTTGTCAACATCTTTGTTTGAAAAATATTCTCACCCGAAAATTTCGTGAAATAAAAACATAAATGAGGACCTGACTGCACAAAGCCGACACAGTAGAGCCAAAGAAGAAAAAAACAAAAACAATTTGGGCCGATATGAATGCCAAGCAATCGGAGAAACGTGTAGTTTCAGTACGATGTATTCCTCGTAAGACGCTTGCTTGTGATTGTGCATTTGATTGTTTCGAAAAGAAATTAAGGTACGCTCTTAAGACTGGATTACTGGATTGTTAATGATTTAACTTATTATTTTCATTCCCAACATGCGGAGGCTTCAATTCCCCTGGGACATTTGCGACGTAATTCAGAATGAGTCTTGAGTAAAATTGACTCTCCTCGCTTTGTTTCGATTGTAGTTAACTGCATTTTTATTATTTTATTGAATATAAATCATTTACTGTACGTTTATGACATCATAAAAATGACATTTACAAAATAATATTCTTTCGGAGGTTTACATTGTTGTATTATTTTGTTCAAACATACAGACTATTATTATTTATAAAAATGTTTTATCGCATCATTTTTTTTAAAGATTTATAATTGGAACGGATTGGTACACATGTCACACGAACATACAAACACCTGGAGTATTTGTGTGTCTAAACAGCAATGTGTCAGTACTCGTTACAGGAAGCATTTCAAACCGTAACTCAAAATGATAACCAATGATTCGAGAGATTAATCAATTAACACATTTATAATGTAATCGGCTTACTTACTGCCTTAATTAAAGAGTCAGTGACACTGTACGAAATCTGCCTTATGTCAATATTTATCAAAATAGTAATTTGCTGATGATTTTAAAATAAGCGAGTATGCTTAATGATATGTATAATGATGAATGCTATTGTAATGCGATGAATACGACACCACAGCTTCCCACCCTCAGACGTATCCAGATCAATTAAAAAAGGAAACGTCACTCTTGGCGTTGTTGAGCAACTCAATTGATATCATTCAATAAATGTAGGGCAATTATAACCAGCACACGTGTAAGCATCAATTAGTTTCACACGATATCTTTTTTAATTGTATTTTAACCGAAATTGTTGTATCAAGTTCAATCGCAACACCCAAAATAGTCAACATAGTGTTTGAGATTGACCGTTCATTCCGGTGGCTTCACATGTAAAGCTTACGTTAATACTTGGGTTCTTTTTAACGTCGTGAAGTACGTATACTCATTGACTATACTCACTGACTGAACTTTACGAATGACATCTTGTAAATAAACTTGCAAACCCTTTTGCTGCTCTGGTTCTTGCTCTCCTAACTACTTCTTAACGGGGGAGGGGGTATAATAGAATCACCCTGGTCTTATAGTATAACGCTGTGTACGCACTATTGTCATTCCAGTTATAAACAGCGAAATTTCCTAGGACCGGGGATGAATACCACAAATGCAAAGAAAAGATGGAATCCATCATACTGGATCGATAAAATGCTACTGGAATCTGCATTTTCAAACTTCTAAATGCGATACACTAATCGTGGAATAATGCGTTTGATTCACGCGCATACTTCAAAACAGGGTTTCAGTTGAAAAGAAATAAACGCCATATTAGCTCCGTGTTGGCTATTTGATAGCCATGAACATCGTTACGTGGTTTCGTACGTTTTAAAGGAAAAAAAAGAATCCAGCGGAGTCAGTAAATAACAAACATTGATTGCAAGTCCCATTGGAATAGCGAAATGTATATATTTACTTACTAATTGACGGAATGGTCTCTAACTCTTGAAGTTAATCATCCGTACACCGGCAGGTTGACCTTTTTTTGTATACTCATTGTCATATTTCTCAAAATCAACAACAGCATCATCAACTTATACGAAAAGTACTTTAACACTCTAAGAACATTCTAAATAAAGTAACATTATTATGATATTATCATTAGAAGATAATCGAATATTATATATCTGATAAAGTATACAAACTTATTTTATATACATATAATACCTACACACAAATTAAAAACGGAACCATGCTTGTCGATAGTGCGGAGCCGCAATTATACTTTACTGATCTGCTCTGTTAGTACTTTGTTGACCTGATATTACAGAGGTGGTAGAACTCAATTTGCCCTATAGTAGAGAGGTTATATGAAAAAAGCAATCCGGAAGTGCAGAGGTAGTTATATTAATGTAGTCAGGTAGTACAGATGTGGTAGTACGAATGTAGTAAGGTTATACAAATGTAGGAATACTTATGAAGTAAGGTAGTACAAAGGTGGAAGTACTCATGAAGTGAGCTAGTACATGGATGGTAGTAGTACTAACGTAGCCGGGTAGAAGGGAGGTCGTATTACTAATGTAGTAAGGTAATACAAAGGTAGTATCACTAATGCTATAATATAGTGCAGAGAGGGTAGTAATAATGTAGTGATACCATACAAAGGTGTAAGTACTAATATAGTCGTGTAATGTAAGCTTATAGTGCTCTGGTAGTCAGGAAGCACTGATGCAGTCTGGTTGTACATCAGTGGTACCCGGGGAACATTGTAGTATACTTAAGGGTACCCGAGGTACTTTAAAGTAGTACCCAAGCCAACAATGACCAATCGAGTCCTAGTTTATAGTGGGTACTGATGGTATCGGGAAACAAATGCCATGGGCACAATTGATTAAGATTGGAACAACGCCGCGTGCAAGGTCTTTAGTTTGACCTTCCGATATCCGAATCAGTCGATGATCCGATTTACAATATTCTTTGAGGCTTTTGTAACGTTACGAAGGGAGGGATTATATATAAGACGATTGTAACGTCGTATTTGATTTGGTCGGAAATATGTCAGAAAACGCTATCAGACTGGAATAAACTCATGCTGTTTTGTTCTTTTCCCCATTGATACATTGCTCTGAGACTTGCGTGTTGTAATTTGAATTGGCCTTTAGCGGAAATTAACAAAAAATGTCTCGATTTGTACTATGAGTACGCCAACATATAAATAACGTGAACATAATAATAGCAATACAAGAAAACACATAATTTACACGCATTTTTTTTGTAATTTTTGCTCACGTTCAAGAATCGTGTGCTAGCAAATCATGATTGTATCATGATTTAATGCGCATGCTCTCTATATGATAATTACACATTTCAAGATGTACGGAAATTAATGAAACCTTCCGGAGAAAAGATCCGGAGACATATGCAATCTCAGGGAGGACTTCGGACGTCTGGATTGACCTCTATCCGCTCAGTTGCTTTAAAATAATTAGGGAGTTCCCGCACGTCAATATTTTTTTTTCGTATCGCATGATGCAGCCATTTACTGAAGGTTTTTAAGTCCGATGCTCGACTGGATCTTTGGCAATCACAGGGATTTAGGAAAACATTAACATGCATAACAATTTATGAGTTACTCACAATTATATGCATTTATTGCATATTCAAGAGCGTGTTTTACGTGTGCAAACATGCCACATCGTTAAGTGCTGTGTAACCTGGCGACACCCCACCCAGTCTGGGTAAGGCGACGCTTTCATCTTCACATCCACTCACACGCTTGATATTTGCTATAATGTAGTCATAAAACCCATTTAGATAGGGCCTATTCCAATTAAATAAAATTATGTGTGTTTGTTGTTAACCTAACTAACTCGGCCTCGATCCGCCAACAAACATATATGACCGTTTGAAACAATGTGTCTTTTATAAGCGATCAATTAGCGAAAATGACAAAGAGTTTGTCAATCATTTATCATTTTACAGGTAACGAAGTTCGTTTGATGTTTACAATGTTCAAACATGCTATCTATATATTTTTCCGTTTGTACAGATCATGTGTTTGGTTCATGTAATATTTGCATTCAATGTCTTGCAAGTATTTCCCGTCATTAGCTAGGTAGAAATTGCCTTTACTATTGTCATGTTTGTATAATCAATATAACTACCACGATCAAGCTTAATGACCAATTATTAGTAATATCTCGGTACTCGATCCGCCTGGGGCCCTATGAGAACATAAATTAATTGCCATTTAAAGCCGATAAATTAGTGATAATGACAAAACATCTCTCAGCAAATTCCCATTTTACAGGTTTTAGAGACCACTCGACTTCCACAATAGTTATATTAAACTACACACTTTTATCGATAAAACATTTTTCTCAACTTTATAGCATGACATCATTTACTTAATAGAAATACTATCGTTCTTGAGATTAGTTCTCAGGCATTGACTTAGATGTACTCATATCTGTCACTAACATGTACTTTTATTTTAAATCGATATGCTATTTTTCAAGTTCACGTTTCAAATCCAATTATCAGGACCATTGGCCTTGGCCCATACTTCCAATTGAAGCCATTCATGTCTAATAAAAGTCGCGTTTCTTCAGATCATTAACTTTCTGTGACACACGCTGCGATCAAGTTCACGTTTCAAAATCTGTTATCAGTACTATCGACATTGGCCTAAAAATTCAATTGAAGTCTAAGTGCATAAAAAGAAAAAAAACGGTCACGTTTCCTTCAGATCATGATTTGTCTGTAGACACACTCTGCTGACGTTTGCATTTAAGCATGGTCTTTAAATGATTAGAGAGAGCTGTGACTGAGACTCAGTGTGAAAATGTCAATACTATTTTAAATGAGCCTCGCTCTGTGAAAATGGGGTTAAATGCATTTGCGTAAAGTGTCATCCCAGATTAGCCTGTGCAACGAAAAATACAATACAAGCGGACAATGTCGTCCCTGATTAGCATGTACAGACTTCACAGGCTAATCTGGGACAACACTGTATGCACTGGCATAAACCCCCTTTTCACAGAGTGATGCTCATGTATAATTCGGAGAATGTTAGAAAGAATGAAATCCCAGCTTTATTGAGGCGACAGCAAAAGGAAACAAAATTAAGGTCATCATTAATATAAATGTCAAACAGCCTTTGGGAGAAAAAATTGAACTTCCTAATGAATATATTATTTATAAGACGATGGTAAATCTGTGTTTAATTATGAGATTCAGATGATAGTGAGCATGAACACGCGACATTGATCACAAGACTAATATGTGTCTGGAGTACGCTTTAGTCTCATAGTGACCTGGAGGTACTGAGAAGTACAAAATTGATTGAGTGCCGTAAATCTTCACAATTATTTGGTTTATCATTTTCCGAATAAGTGGATTTTCCGATTATGATGTGATTCGTGACTGCTTTAATGATTATATTAGCCGAGTAATTCCGAATGCATATGTGATTAGCGCCATAAAATCCAGACGATTTACATGTTCCATCATTTGACCCAACAATAATCACTGCCTCACACACAAATAAAATCAGACGATAATGCAATTGATTGTGAAACCGACAGAAAACTGTCCTGTAATGAACAATATAATTGAGCACAGTTACCCAGTTTATTCTCCATGAAGAGTTTGGTAAATGGACTTTAAATCAAGTGATAATGAATTAGTGGTGCTTTTATATTGTTTATAGGACTTCCTTGTCCATCAATTGAGAAATTCCTCCAATTATTACAAAAAAAATAGAATTATTTAATCGCTGAACACATTTCAATAGTCGAAAAAAACTTTTAAAAAAATCTATGATAACTACATATGATTCATTCGAGGCCTCTTTTCCAAATATATAAAATACTCCATCAAAGTATTGCCTCCTAGTTCATGCACTTGATTGAAACGTCTTGAACAAGTTTATTTTAATGATTTGAAATGAAAGCAATATATCAAATTATTTTGGCAATATGCCAAATATACTAGCCTTATTATTTATCTAGAATTGTGTTATTAACGACTGAAACACATCTCAAAGAATGCTCAAACGCTTGTTTTACCTAACAAACATTACAAGAGCTACTTTACATTTTTTTCTACGTCTGTTTAATGAAGTTTTTATACATGTTTTTCTCACGCGGAAATTGTATAGATTGAAATAATAAATGAGGACCTGACTGCACATGGTACAAAAAGAAAAAGAAACACACACACAGATTTGGGCGGATACGAATGCCAAGCAACGGGAAACAAATGTAGTTTTTATCGGATGTATTAGTATCCGTAAGACGCGGGTGAACATTTTACGATATAATTTACGTTGAGCAAAATTGACTCTCCTCGCTGTGTATCGATTCCAGTCAACTGCACTATTATTATTTTATTGAACTTAAATCATGTAAGGTACGTTTATGGCATCACAAATTGAACAACCACCAAATCATACTCTTTCGGATGTTTACATTGATGTATTATTTCGTTCAAACACACATAATATAAATATGTATGATGCATCAATTCCGTATCATTTATTGATTTGATAGTTACAACGAATTGGAGCAAAGGCCATACGACCTTAAATACACAGAGTCTGTTTGTTTGTGTCTAAACAACAATGTGTCACTACTCGTTTAACTCTTTCAGTGCTGGAACCGAATTTTGAAGGCCTTTGTAAAAAGTTTGGATCCAGATGAGACGCCACAAAACGTGGCGTCTCATCAGGATCCAATTTGTTTGCTATTCTGATAGTATTCTTTGAAAAAAAATGGAAGAAAATGCTAATTTTAGAAATTCAGCAGACGACATTTTAGCAGACAACAAATTTCCCAGCATACAAAGGGTTAATTCCCGAAGCTTTCGATCCGTAGCTCATAATGATGACCAATGATTCTTCCTATACGTCGATTAACATATATATGATGTAATCGGCTTACTTCCTTCCTTAATTAAGGAGTCAGTTCCACTGTACGAAATCTATTTTATGTCATCATTTATCGAAATTGTAGCTTGCTAATGATTTTAAAAGGACAAAGAACAAAAGGAAGCATATTTTAACCTAACACTTCGCCGTTAAATGAGTGTGATTAATAATATGATTAATGATGAATGCTATTGAAATTCGACGAATAAGACACAACAACTGCCCACCCTTGAAAGTACTCAGATCCAATTAAAAAGGGTAATCATCTCATGGCGTTGTTTGGCAACATAATTGATATCATTTAGGAAATGTAGAGCAATTATAACCAGGACAAGTGACAGCATAACTTATATTCTCACGAAATCGATCTAACGTTTATGTTTAAATGCGTACATCAATTAAGAGTTTTAGTATAAAGGAATATATGTGGTACGTTTTATGGGCAAACGAAAGATAACATTGAGAAAATTAAAATTATTTTTAAATTATTCAGTAATATCTAGTTTATTAAACAGTAAATAAATTCAAATGTTCACACAATGATAACAAGATATTTTTTAGATTAACCGTTCATTGCCGTGGCTTTACATGTAAAGCTACTCTGATCGAAAAAAGCACATGCATATCTTATTAAGCTGAAATATTCGTTTAACGTTGCGAAGTACGTATACTTATTGACTAGACTCACCGATTGAAGTGACATCCTGTAAATATAACTAGCAAACCCTTTTGCTGGGCTGGTTCTTGCTCTCCTTACTACTGCGTAGTGGGGGTATAGTAGAATCACTCTGGCCATATATTATAACACTATGCACGCAGTATTGTCATTCTAATCATAAACTGGGAACATTCATGGGACCGTGGTATAAATGCCCGAATGCAAAGAAAAGATGAAATCCATCATGCTTAATCAATACAAAAATACTACTCGAATCTGTATTTTCAAACGTCTAAATGCGATACACTAATCGTGGAATAATGCGTCTGACGCATGTGCAATCACATACTTCAAAACAAGATTTCAGTTGAAAAGAAAAACACGCAATATCAGCTCCTTATTGCATATTTGATAGACAGGGGACTTCGTTTTGTCGTTTCGTAGGTTGTGAGAGAAATAAAAAGAAAAGTCGAGCGGATTCAGTAAAAAAAAAACAATCATGAAAGTGACGTTGGGAATAGCAAAATGAATTCATTAACTAACACATTGACCGAAAAATCTGTAACTCTTGAAGTTCATATGAACACAGTTATATTGAATAATGAAAATGTTCATGCCTGAAAGAAACGTTTTGGTGTTTAACTGAACTTTGGCAACAAACATCAACCATGTATGAAAGTGTAGCCATTAACCTTTTCCTATGATAATTATGAGAATGACGACAGACATTGCAAATTAATGCTGACTCATGATACTTGCAAATGAAATATGGTGCTTGTCATAATTCTTCATAAAATGATCTGGACGCTTTTGTTTAAAGCGACTATATACGTTCTTATATTTTTGCGAAACATGTAAAACATTAATGGATAAACAATTAGAGTTTTGCTGCTCTGGTTCTTGCTTTCCTCACAACTTCGTAACAGGGGGGGGGGGNGGGGGGGGGGGGGGGTGAAGAATCACCCTGATCGTATTTTATAAATCAGTGTGCACGCAATATTGTCATTCCAGTAATAAACAGCGAAATTTCCTGGGACCGGGGGATGAATACCACAAATGCAAAGAAAAGATGAAATCCATCATATTGGATCAATAAAATTCTACTTCAATCGGCATTTTCAAACGTCTGAATGCTATACACTAATCGTGGAATAATGCGTCTGACACATGTGCAATTACATACTTCAAAACAAGATTTCTATTAAAAAAATCTTTTAAAACCGAAAATAGGATTTCTATACATATACGAACATTTTGACAAACGCGATTATTTTCAAGTTTTAAAGCGGAAAAAAAGACGTATTTCTACCTTGTAACCACCAGATATATTCTTATTGGCATAGATACAATTTAATATATAGCCTAGTTAGCAAGTAAATCATTTTTTTTCAAACACTGTTAAAACCGCAAGTAGGATTTCTATACATATACGTCCATTTCGACAAACGCGATTATTTTCAAGTTTTAAAGCGCAAAAAAGACGGATTTCTACCTTTTAACCACCAGATATNAAAAAAAATTAAGTAATTTTTATACCAGTCGTGATTTTTTAATCAAAATAAACTAATAATTGTAAAAAATACGGTATTTTAGAACTTTTCTTTTTTCGTCATTCGTGGTTTACAGTCCCTTTAAGCTTATAGTACTCAGGTAGTCAGTTAGTACTGATGCAGTCTGGCTGTCCATCAGTGATAGTAATAGAGTCACATAGTACATAGTTTTGATGTGACCGTGAACACCTGACATGGGCACAATTGATTAAGTATGGAAAACGCCACGTACAAGGTATTAAGTTTGATCTGGCAATATCCGAATTAGTCGATGATCCGATTTACGATGTGCTTCGGGGCTTTTGTTACGTTACAAGGGGATGGATTATATATAAGCTGGTTGTAACGTCGTATTTGATTAGGTCGGAAATATGTCAGAAACGCAATACGACTGGAATTAACTCATGATGTTTTGTATTTTCCCTTGGGTCCATTTCTCTGTGACATGCGTGTTGTAATTTGAATTGGCCTTTAGCGGAAATCTTTAAAAAAAACAAAAAGGTCTCGATCTTTACTTTGCTTTCGCCAACAAATAAATAACGTGAACGTTATGATAGCAATACTATAAAACACGTTTTTTTCACAAACATTTTTTGTAACTATTAGCTCTCGTTCAAGAAGCTTGTGATAGCAAATCAAACACAGGTTTTGCTTTCATGGAAAATGAGTTAATACGGAGACACATGCAATCTCAGGGAGGACTTCGGACGTCTTTATTGACCTCCATCTGCTCACTCACTTTGAAATGATTACGGTGGTCTCTCGCTTAAATAATTATTTCATATCACAGGATGCAGCCATTCGGTGCTGGACTGGAGCTTAGGCAATCACAGGGGTTTAGGCAAATATTAAGATGCATAACAGTTTAGGAGTTACACACTATGACATGCATCTTAAAAAAAAATATGCCTATTCAAGAGCGTGTTTTTACGTGTGCAAACATGCCACATCGTAAAGTGCTGTGTTACCATGCGTCCACCCACCCAGTCTGGGTAATGGGACGCTTTTTTCATCTTCACATCAACTCACACGCTGATTGGTGTATGCTACTACTTTGTCATTAAAACCGATTAAGATAGAGCCTATTCCAATGAAATAAAATAATGTGTGTGTTTTTTGTTAACGTTCATAGCTTGGCAATCGATTCGCAAACATCGATATAAGACCGTTTGAAACAAACTGTCCTTTATAACCGATTAAGTAGCGATAATGACAAAGAGTTCGTCGGTCAGTTCGCTTTTAACAGGTTTCGCAGATCGTATGTCAGCAAAGTTCATGCATACTATAGATATTTTTTTGAGTTAGTAAAGAGCATGTTTTTAGTTCATGTGATATTTGCACAAGGTCTTGCTAGTATTTCTCCGAAATTAGCCAGGTAGAAATCACCTATGCTATTGTATTCCTTTTTTACAATCAATAAATTCCACGACCAAGAACCTCGACCAATTATAAAGAACCAACGTTATTTATGCATAATTGCAATAAAGCAATAACTGTGCAGAAAAGGTCCCGAGTACTTGCGGAACTTTTTTTTCTGCGACACAAGCTGTTGACGCTCGCGTGTTCAACGCATTTAAGCCATTTATGCCGACTGGACTTTCCCATCCTTCTTAATTGGACCAATTCGTTTCCAAAATTAGGGATGTCTAGTATATTTATTTCTATATTTAGAATATTTCTTACAGAAATTCCTTTAAGCAAACAGCGCAGACCCTGATGAGACGCCGCATCATGCGGCGTCTCATCTGGGTCTTCGCTGTTTTCCAAGGCCTTTCTTTCTAGACGCTAGGCATACATGTGTTAAGCGGACTCGGCGAAGGTTTCGAATGGTCAGTTACGGATCCGCCAAAATGTTGACAACATGTGTATGTATCCATTAACGCGTCCTCACAAGACTGAACAAAGGTGATTCAACTGATGAATATGTTGAAACATACTACTCACCTCATTGATGCAATAATTGCAGCAATACTTAATTAACTAAATGATCGGAAAATGTAAATATAGAAACACATCAATTATGTGGATTAGATTTAATGTATGCGCACCGTATTTCCCTCGATATTTTCTATGCGAACAAAAGGTATATCGTAAGGTAACATTGCACTAACTTTATGAACACTGCAAGTATTAAGCCTTTACACAAAACAATTAAGAATAAAACAGACTAAACAATAGCGGAAAAAATACTATAAAAAAAAACATTTAACATAAATCAATGTCGAGATAATTCTTACATATCACATGACAAACCGTTGTTTTACTTAAATTCATTGAGCTTTAAATGCTGTTTAAGAAATGGTGTGGTTACTGGCGTCCCTACGTAAAAAAATGTTAATTTTATTTTAGCCTAAAGCTGATAATTGTACATTAAATGACCTAAGGAAAGTAAAAAGTATCTTTCGCCCATAAACCACTGTTGTAGTTGTTTGCTACTAGCCAGTTGCGATCATTACTCCGAAATTAACCTAGTGATATTGCAAATTTCTTAATTAACCCATGTTTGCCCAGTGGACTCTCCCATCCTCCTAAATTGGATAAATTTATTTCCAAAATTAGGGATGTCTAGTATATGTATTTCTATATTAAGCATATTTCTTACAGAAATTCCTGTAAGCAAACAGCGCAGACCCTGATGGGCATCATGCGGCGTCTCATCTGGGTATACGCTGTTTGCCAAGGCCTTTTTTTCTAGACGCTAGGCATAAATGGGTTAATATCTACTTAACAGTGTATGAGGATCTAGTTGCTGCGTAGGTGACCCGATCATGTCATATTGCCCCACTTGTCATCACGCAGTCACAATGGACAGACGCTGACAGTTTATTACGATCACAGGTGTCCGATATGTCGCTGTGTTTATGTAAGTGTGATTTATACGTGATTATAAATTTCAGCTGAACCTATCCGTACTAGACCAAGTTAAATCCCTGAAAACAAACTGCTTGAACTGGGAATGATTTTCAAAGTTCGACAACGCTTTTTTCTTGTTTTATGATGTTACCAAGTTTCATTTCCTTGCGCGAGCGTGTTTTGTGTACAGACTTGGGCTAGATCTAAATGGAACGTGTGTTATTGTTACATATGGGCAAGCCGGAAGATAATAAGCACTCAGGGTTAATCGAATGATGCATATATTTTTTAAACAACAGTTCAGAGGTTTTTTGATTAATTTGAAGCTACATATATAAGCAATACGAAAATAACCCTTTTTGTGCACTTTATGTCTGTAGTGGTTTCTAGCCTCATATCTTTTGGCTCGTTCTTTATGATCAAAATGGCAACCTTTATGTGTCTTATCGCCGGCATGTATTTTATAATGTCATTATATAAATGTACAACACATAGATTTAAACAATAATACTTTTTTTACAAGGTCAAAACCTCATCGGTCCAACCATGTATTTGAAACAACTGTTCATTGCAGTAGAAGAAGTAGTAGTAGTAGTTGTACTTAAACATATAGAAGAAGTAGACATAGCAACAGCAGAAGAAGCAGAAGTAGTAGCAGCCGCTGATTATAAATCCTTATTATTTTGAAAAACATTCCCCAATGCTGATTCGTATGAGTGCACACATGTTTTAATGTAATAAGAATTAACATATTGAATGTGTTAACACTTTGATATAACTTGTATGCCATTCCTTACGTTCTAGTCTTTTACTGAAAATATATGTTTCAATTGACCTTACCTCTAATCCCTAGTTCGTGTGCCTTCAATTCACGCAAATCTGTAACCGTTCAGAACCACTTTCATACGTTATCCATTAAAAATCAATCCACGGTCTGTCGGTCAACAAACACACAACACCGCTTCCAGAAACGTGCGATACGTGCAAATCCTTTAATGTCCGCCCCGTAACGGTCCTTAGAAACACTCATAAATGTAGCCAAGGTAGCCTTCAGAGATTCCGAGATTCCCGTATTCCGGCAGCTTGGGTCGCAGAATCTGAAAGTCGATCAATACCGAGATAATGTTATAATGCCATCCAGCGACCACTATCTATCAGGCTTAGCGCATAAATAGCTGGCGTATGTGGATGGTGAGCGTCGCGTGTTAAATTATGAGACAAACGATTGTCGGAGGTCGGTGAAAGGGTCGGGGACGGGGAAGCACATTAGGAACGTCGATTCGGTGCGTATACAGGTCCCGCGCGCCAGCTGGTATCGCCCCGAGGCCGCTTAGTTTCTAATTTCAGAGTCGCGCTCATGGTTAACGTACGGCGATGTTCCATCATGTAAAAACCCCCCAGCTCGTACATGTTGGCAACAGCAGGCAACAGTAGGACTAGTTCAGACCGAGTGGCGCGTTGTTGTAGGATGTAAATTATAGGAAAAAATGAATGTGTATACATTATCGGAGTGAATAAACTATTGGACCTACGTGTTACATAATAATATATTAAATAAAACCGTATAAGCAAAACTGATTTTATTTTCAAGTAAAATGCAATATCCTTTTAATGCTGCCTTTTATCAGACACTAGTTTAATTATTTTGCTATGGGCATGTTTACGATTCTATCGATGGTTTAAAGCCAAAACACCGTATCTGATGATTTTGTCAGAAATTGGTTTTATAGCTCAATGTATTGTATCATGCGAATTACATATTGTGTCACAAAAATAAAATGAGCGCAATATTTCAATTGGTGTTATAGATATTGTTTAGAGATCAAATTTCGTATACAATTTTTATTTTAATGTATTTTACAATATTATAAGTATGTACATATACATGCAAAATACATTTAGTTTTGTTTCGTGTTGTCCAACCAAAACACACCACATCAAACATTAACTGACTTGAACAAAGCAACAACAAATATGCACATAAATACGACAGTATTAGTATTTGTGGTACTCGAAATAACCTTCATAACTAAGTTGGTAATAGTATTACTTAATTTGGATAGCACTCAAAACTGTGTGATCTTATTCGAAGAAACAAACAAATAAGTTTACCATAAGTACTCACTCATATTCTACGCTACAATTATTCCAATAAAGAAGCGTGAAGTGAAAAACTGGTTCCTATATCAGCGTAAGTTTATCTCAAGAATATATATAAATTGATATGCCTCCTGAAAATGCTACATTTAACTTGGTATTCTGTTTAAAAAGATCCTCCGGTGGCCATTGTAACTGATGTTCATTGATCTTATACTGATGATTTTTTTTTATTAGTGGGTCTCCTAAGAAGAAACTTGTGATAACGAAATCAGCCTCTAAAAAGCTGGAGCTTAACGAATGCCTAAATAGCAGCTTCGCAAGAAGCATGGACTACAATGATCTCGTAAATCCTCTTTCTCTGTAATCAATGGTCAGATCTTGTATCTCCTGGGCTTTATCTGCTTGATTGTTCTACGGACACCACCTGCATCTTACTCATCAATATTTATCTGAGAGAGACCTTTTCGAAGCAAAGTTAGCATTGCCAATAAGGTTCATAAGTCCATTATGCCATGCTATGTATGGAATTGTTATGTTTTGTTTTCAGTTTTTTGTATACCTTCTGGAAATAAGCTGTCGGCATTGCTAGTATGCTTGGGACATTTCTGTTACTGTATAAGTACATTGTGCGTGTTTCATCTGATTCGATTATCAAACTTCCAAAAAAAAAAACGTTGGAGTCTTTTCCTAAAACGTTATAACTTTTTTTTGCACTTGGCATACACAAGTTAGTCAATCAGATATTTGCAAGAATTATTTTAGAAGAAACAAGTATTCAAATAGGATGGCAGTTATTTTTTTTATCTTTACATATCTTCTCTCCAAATGAGATACACATTTTCTGTTTCCATCGTGTTCTACCTAATTCATGTTCATTATGAATTGGTGATTTTAGGGAAAACATACTAACTTTGGAATTATTATAAAGTAGTTACGGATTATTACAAATTACTTTCGTACATTGCCAATGTCATTTCTGTCAAAGCTTAAAACTAACTATTGTTACTTCGAGTAATGAATTATATCCTTTTAATATTGTTCCCTTTGGATTTCAAACGTACGTTCAAATAAAACTTTGACAATAGCATTTCATTTGTTGTTCGTATGATGCCAGACCATTGAAGTTGACGAAGAAATGGAAATGTACCACAGACAATGAGACAAACAATCCTTAAGAACTTATGAAAAACCAGCGGTTTTTGAAAGGAAAAGTCTAACCGTCCTTTGTGCACTTTTTGACACAAATGGGATGCACTATGAACATCACTCTTTTATAATTGCTTTCTTGTAAACCGAGACTCCCTATGGACCTGTGTTCACGACGTTTCCTTGAGTAGAATATTGGCTACTCCAAACAGTTTCTCATTATTCAGATATTTGTTTGCTTTACATTTTACAGCCTGTGCCTTTTGGGTTGGGAAAAATAGCGTAATAAATCATGAAATTGGAAAAAAATGAAACATTATTAATATGATTTTAAATAACAGTATTCCACTTGTTTAAAATTGCATGTTAAACTGCATTTTTAAATATATATTATGAAGTGCTACGGAGTTATTATGCTGTATGATAAACTCAATAAACCAATTATTGAGTTTTTTGGAAAAGTTTGGCATCTTTTTGAGGAAAATTTGGTCAGATTGTTGGGGGGAAATGTTACTTTTTGCCATTGGGAAACAGCCTGTAAGAGGCTGTAATTTTTTTGCAAAAAAAACACTGTTATTAAGCTGCCGTGCTCCCAAGTTTTGTGAGATATGGTCCTCTTTTTTGTTCAAGTTAAGCAAGAATAAATACAAACAAATTAAAATATGATTATGTCCACTAAAAACAAAACTTAAGAAAATAGTAGGATGATATATATTCGGATCACTACTCATGCTTCTTACCTAATCACACACGCCGGTAAACACTTTTTTTTGACAGGACTTAATATAACGACAGCTAAAAAAAACATCACAGTTGAAGTTATGTTTCGTTTTAATATTGATGGATCAGAATTACATTGCATAGATTTTTTTCTTAAGATAAAGGGCCCCACACTAGAATTATAACATGTATAACATTGCGATAGACTCTCCGATCGTGACTAAATATACTGTGTAAATAGTGATTTACTGGTCTGGTAAGGATGGCTCCGGACAGAGTTGAATGTTTTTATGCACGTCATTTAACGTATTGGCAAAAATGTAAAAGCGCGTTAGGGCATTGAACGTATTGTCAAAAAACGGAAAAGCGCCGTATGACATTGGTGGTATTGTAAAAAAAATGTATAAACACAGTGACGCATCGGACGTATTGGCAAAAATGTTAAAACACCTTGTGGCATTGGACGTATTGTAAAAAATGTATAAACACCGTGTGGCATTGGACGTATTGGCGAAAATTATATAAACACCGTGTGGCATTGAACGTATTGGCAAACATGTTAAAGCGCCGTGTGGCATTGAACGTATTGGCAAAAATGTAAAAAGCACCGTATATCATTGACCGTATTGGCAAAAATGTAAAAGCACCGTGTGGCATTGAACGTATTGGCAAAAATGTAAAAACACAGTAGGGCATTGAACGAATTGGCAAAAATGTCAAGGCACCGTATGGCATTGAACGTATTGTAAAGGTGTAAAAGCACCGTGTGGCATTGAACGTTATGGCAAAAATGTAAAAACACCATATGTCATTGAACGTATTGGCAAAAATGTAAACGCGCCGTGTTGCATTGAACGTATTGGCAAAAATGTTAAAGCACCGTGTGGCATTGAACGTATTGGCAAAAATGTAAAAGCGCCGTGTGGAATTGAACGTATTGGAAAATTATAAAAACACCGTGTGGCATTTAACGTATTGGCAAAAATGAAAACGCGCCGTGTGGAATTGAACGTAATGGCAAAGATGTAAAAGCGCCGTGTGGAATTGAACGTATTGGCAAACATGTAAAAGCATCGTGTGGCGTTGAACGTATTGGCAAAATGTAGAATCACCGTGTGGCATTGAACGTATTTGCAAAAATGTAAAAGCGCTTTGTGGCATTGAACTTATTGGCAAAAATGTAAAAGCACCGTGCGGCATTGAACGTATCGGCAAATATTTACACATCACCATGTGGCATTGAACGTATTGGCAAAAAATGTACAACTTACCGTGTGGCATTGAACGAATAGGCAAAAATGTACAAATCACCGTGTGGCATTGAACGTATTGGCAAAAAATGTAAACGCGCCTTGTGGCATTGAACTTATTGGCAAAAATGTAAAATCACCGTGCGGCATTGAACGTATTGGCAAAAATGTTCACATCACCGTGTGGCATTGAACGTTTTGGCAAAAAACTGTATAACTTACCTTGTGGCATTGAACGAAAAGGAAAAATTTTATAAATCACCGTATTGCATTGAACGTATGGCAAAAATGTACAAATCACCGTGTTGCATTTAACGTATGGCAAAAAAATGTACAAATCACCGTGTGGCATTGAACGTATTGGTAAAAATGTAAAACCACCGTGTGGAGAATAGCCATTAAAATCAGTTAAAATCAAAATGTATTAAATGTCAAAAATATGTATAATTAATCCAAATCTTTTTAAAGCTTGTTATCATTCAATAGTTTAAAACAGCGACTGTTGGTGACAACATATAGTAAACAAGAACATTTAATAAATGATGTTTGTAACTGCATTTGAATTCGTTATACCAAAAATTGAATATTGCAACATAGTAAAGATATATTGACATAGAGTATCACTTATCCATACTATTCACAGACACGTGTCATTGAACATTGTTATGACCATTGTCTTGTAGTGTATGGGCCCTTAACAGCATTAACGCATTTAAACAACAATTCGACAAATTATCAAACTCAAATAAATTCACTCGTTCGTAATGAAATTTTTAATTAAGCGTGCCGGGGACAAGTGGAAGAGATTGTTAATGTCGATTGTCATTAAAACATGTTGCATGGGGGCTAAAACGTGGCGAGGTCAGAGCTTTTTGTAATTGAGTGCCATTAGCATATTTTTGTCGAACACACATCAATCACGGGCGAACATGAAGCATTTAATTGCATATAAATTGTTCAAAGTGCTATGCAAATTGCATCAGCGCGACAACATGTACACACTTGCAATGCACGGTGAACATCATTAGAAACATGCGTTTCATTGCCGCTCATTTTTGTAACGGCACTGAAATGCTTTAAAGTCCCGTTTTTGTTGTGTTCTTTGTGCTCATATGCTAGAATTTGTGTTGTTTAATATTGGTAGATGAGCGTTCAGTTGAATTCGATCTGACTTGCCATTGAACATGCATCAGCGAAAAACATTTATAGACTTGCATTACACGACGAACTTCAGTAGAAAACATGCAGTTTATTGCCACTAACTGGTGTAGAGGTACCGCATACGGGAATGTTTTAGATCCCATATTGATGTTTTCTGTGTGCCTATACGCTATACTATTTTTGTTTAGCTGCACGTCAACGCTGTTACATTGATTACATCATGATAAAGGCACACAAAGCTTGTGGATGAGTCGTCATATGAATACTGTTTTCCCTGCATTAGTCTTTGCAAAAATAGTTATCTATATATTATTTTGTACGTATTGTCCGGTATGTATAGACAATTTATCACTTGTCTTAAACAAATTACGAGATTATAGATTAGCTCGACACAATTTACTTGGCACTGACCTTAATGCATGAATATAATAAAGTACCCTTACCATGAATATACAAGTAACCGTACTGGACGCGATTTAAATCCATTTACGAGCATCCAACTAAACTCATGTGAAACATTCCAAACGTGCAAGAACGAATCAAATGTAAATATAGGATTCAATCAAAGAGTTCAATCTATGCTAAGGGAGTTCACACGTTTATGGCTTATGTTGACGAGCTATATATCTCGTCTTTTTCTACGTGGACAAATCTCTTGGGTCATGTTTTCCTACATTTGGTAGATATATCATTAGTTCTCTGGTGATATAAATAATAATTTGATGCGTATACATTTTATTCGGTCGCAAAAACATATTGTATTTAGCACTCAAATACAAGAAACCGTAGTCGCTACAATTGTTGACTGATTGCCTATCATACTAGCAGACGGACTACTTTAATAGTCCAATACAAATGTTCCGCCGCCATTGGACTTGACATAAAATATGGTTCGTGATTTGCTTTTTGCGAAAAGAATATATGCAGACAAGTTATAAATGTATAATATATGGACTATTACAATACTTTGTTGTTTAAGGAGCACTTTTATCATCTTATTCGGTTACCAGTGCATAATAAACTTCACACAACCAACACGACTTACATTTTCACAGAACCTGAAACTATCATTATATTATATGCATTAAATACAACGTATAAAATGTTTTACGTTTTTGTTACAATGTGTATGATAAGATCTGTCTTTTAAAAGAAAACGTATGTGCACATATAACATTCTATAAGATACCAAACGTTAACCAAACGTTAGAACGCGCGTCAAGAGATTGGGCAAGTTTTAATAAAAATAGTTTTACAACCGATAACCGGTAACATGAGTAAATGACATGTAGAATACGTTAATAATGAAACAAAGCGTGATGCACACATAAAGATAAAACCGCTAATAGAAACAGATTTATTATATGTTTCCGTATTGTCATTGTTTCAATCTTACAGACATGTGTTATGTATTCGTTTATATGAAATTTATACATGTATACAAGTTGCTCAAGATATTTTCGATCCTTTAAACATGTATTCACAACAACACATGTATATAGAGCTATTATATAGCGAGTAAAGCTATTTTATCTGTTTAACCTTACAGGTAATACGTCAACGTAATCAGTATTTTTTAGGGTTATCAAGCAAGTTTTAATTCATTTTGTTGGTATTAATTTGGCTGTAACTTCCGAATATAACTTTATTCGTTTGTAATCTAGATTTACATATCATTAACCGTGTTGTTATACGTCAACGCAATCATGTATTGGTATTTAATGGGATATCAAACAATTTATCATTGATGTTCTTGGTATTTAATTGACCGTAACTTCCGTATGTTGGTTAGCTCGATGTTAATCTAGATTTACGTATAATTTACCGTGGTATTATACGTCAACGGAATAGTGTATCAGTATTTAATGTGATATCAAAAAAAAATATGATCGATTTTATTGCTTTGTTTTGGCTGTAACTTCCGTATATAAGTTAGCTCGTTATTAATCTAGATTAACTTATCATTAGCCTTGTGTATTTATGTTTATAATCGGATTTATCCGTTCTATAACTAGACACAATTTTTAGTTTATGCAATCAACACGACATTAATTGTTACATCTGCTAATGTACATGTAGTCTATTCCTACACATGTTACACATGTATTCCGTCTGTGTTACCTCAACAGAGGGAAATACATATTACAAGAAGACATGATGGATGATTCCGAATAGAAAAACATAGTCATTTACATGTTTATACTCGAACGCAGCCGGTTTGCGAGAAAGAATATTTCACATGTTTGAGTTAATGCTAGTTCTGCCNCGTTCAAAGTTGTTTCCTTTCACGCAGACTCTTATTGAAATTATTCTTGTTTGCACATATACAAGTCGTTTTTATATAATTAAAAGTTATATATATACAGTCTAACCTGTCAATAAAGACCACTCAAGGGATTTGGTCGTTGTGGACTTTGTTCACAGGTGGTCTTTATTCGCAGGGTCAATTGAAAGGAATTGAAAGGATTGGAAGGAAATCGTTGTGGTCTTTTTGGACAGGTGGTCTCTATTAAAAGGTGGTCTCTGGGACAGGTTTGACTGTATATATAAAGATATAAACATTCCCCCATTTACGTGAGCCCTTGATCTTGGGTTCGCCTATCTGGCTTATGACTTTTGCACGTGTTCTCCGTCTGCAAATCAATTGAGCCAAGTTTCAAGAAAACTCCTCACATGTTATAGGGGATATAGGGCGGCACAAAACTGGATCTCAAACATGCAATCTTCAAATGTGACATTGACATTCTGCTGGCGTGGAATGCCCATATGCCTTCTGCTGATTGACTCAATAACATAAACATATCAATAACATAAGCAAAGTTTCACGAATTTTTTTCGAAGGTTTCAAAAAAGAACATGAGAGCTAGAACGTCTATTAATAAAGACAATGACCTAGAGCTGGCATCAATGATCCATGACAGACTCATGCATTCTGCTCATCGTCTCCATCACCCTAAAGACCAGAGCAAGTTCCATTAAAATCATTCAGACAGTATAAGAAATATGGAACTGACAAACAACGGATCTTTAGTGTGACATTGACTGTAAGCCGTTGAGTCTTCCGCGTAAAGCCGTTATGAGCTAAACATTGGATGCAAGTTTCTTGAAAATCCTTCAATGGGTGTATGAGATACGGAGAGGAAAAATAGTCGATCATCAAATATATGAACTTCAAGGGTGACTTTGACCTCAAGGCTTAAATTGGCTTATGCCATCTGCAATCTCATTGACTTAAATCTTTAAGTCAAGTTTCATGACAATCATTCAAAGAGTATGGGGTAACAATATCTGTATCATATTGCACAAGGATTTTGAGATGATGCACATATAAAATCACTGTATGGGTTTGTCTGGTTTGAAAAAAATAGCACATCAAAGACAATCAAGAATGCTTATTTCCAGGCAAATACACAAGAACAAAATTTTTGCATATGATACATGGAATGTTAAACTTGATGGCAAAAACATAAATAAAGGAATAATGCAATACAAACATGTGTAAAAATAGGCTTAAATAAGTGTTGCTCCTCTTTTTAGCACACATGGCAAAAGTTACATATTAATTATATTTTTCCTCAAATCTTTCATTGACTTACAGTAAATAGAAGGCAAGAATAACTAATTGAATCATCAAGTATATACGGAACAATAACGGTACTACTACGTTTACTGAAAATAAATTTGTAATGAAATAGTATGACAATACTCTCTATGATACTATCATGGCAAATAGATTTTACAATTGTTTTGAAAGTCATAATTATGTTTTAAATACTAAAGTGGTAAATATATCAAAGGCACTTTGGATTTCAATGTTATGTTTGTAATAGAAACATTGTAATCTTAACAGCATTAACACACATAAGCAAGGCCCATGATTGTGTAAAGAAAATATCCATGGGCTGACAGTGTTCTATATACTAACATCAACATTAAAAAATGAATAATATATAAAGCTTTTATGCATTTCAAAACAACAACAAGTTGAGACTTTCTTGTCATTTTTGTAATGCCATTTAAAATGTTTCCGTAAAGCAATTAAACTATAGACACTGTTATTTCTTGCTCTGTGATAACCTGAAAATTACAGACAATTGATGTTATTACCAACTCAGAGTAATACCATTCCTTCTTCATAGTAACAAAGACTATATTTTAAAGGATATATAACTTTTCTGTAAATGTTAGACAGTTATGGAAAGAAGCAAATTGTTTACCAACATCAGACATAAGCACACAATAAAGTCATTTGACCAATCACAGACGGAAACTGCACAAGGTCAAAATGACATTCAATCCCCCCCTCCCCCACACACAACGTAGCCGATCCAATGATTATTGAACCATCCAAAAGAAACTATATGACCTTGACCCAATTTCTGACAACAGAAAGGCAAAATTATACTTACCAAATCAATCGAAGATGCCAATTATTATAAATATTGAAACTTGACAAAGAGATAAGAATTGGAATGAAATACACCACTAAGCAGATGATTCCCGGCTATGCAAAACTTTGACCAATCTCAGACAGTAGACATTGGTACAATAACCTTTACACAATCACAGACAAGTGAGGTATACAATGACATTGACCTTATTTTGGAGAAGGAGAAAGTGATGTTTCAATATGCCTCAAACAGTCAGATCGCAATATGTTGTTTGACCTTATCTATGACAGTACGTATACTAGTAGATGGCTTAATAGACCTGACTGTAGACCCATCTCTGGAATACTGATGATAACATATTCATTGTCGACAGTAGCTAAAGGTAATATGACCTTTTCACACCTTTAAGAGTACAAAGTTGTTCTTAGAATTAGTCATGTAAGCATTATCATTTTTCAACGTCATTTTTTGTAATATATAATATACATTTTGTACATAAATAATCTCTGAATTCATAAATTGAAGAATATAAATGGGTTATTAATGTTAAAATGGGCTATGCATCAACATAAAACTTTGGGGAAGACAAGTTCATGACAAAATCATTCCATGGAAAAATCCAACAAAGACTCAATCATTTAATGGATCCATCAATGAACCATTTATGTTATAAACACATGCACGCACAAACCTATTCCAAAAGCGGATAAATTCTTGAATAACAAATTAAACTCCAAAATCAGACTCAGTTTTATGACCTATCACAAACTTTTTGTTTTTCTTTAATGAAAAGCAATCAGAATGCAAACACTTTCGTATGAAAATAAATGAAGTTTGTTCAATATATAACTACTTTAATTCACTCGCTCGCATTGACCTTTATAATTAAGCGTTCCAGGGCAGAGATTATTAATGTCGAACGTCATTTAAACATTTTGCACGGGCTTAAACGTGGCGAGGGCAGAGCTTTTTCATCTGAGTGCCATTAGCATCTGTCGAACACATCAATCACGGGAGTAAATTGTGAAGCGTTTAATTGCATATAAATTGAACTGCTGTGCAAATTGTATCAGCGGACAACATGTAGACACTTGCAATGCACGGTGAACATTATTAGAAACATGCGTTTAATTGCCGCTCATTTGTGTAAAGGCAATAAAATGCTTTATAGTCCCGTTTTGGTTCTGTTTTTTGTTTGTTCTCAAGAAGAAATTAGTTTACAATGTGTATATGATGGCGCGTTTAGTTGATTATGTTTGACTTGCCATGTAACAAGCATCGGCGTACAACATGTGTTCACTTGCAATGCACGACGAACATCAGTATAAAACATGCACTGTATGCCACGAACTAGTGTAGAGGTACCGGATACGGGAATGCTTTACGTTCTTAATTGTTGTTTTTTATGTGCTTATACGCAAGAATATTTTTTTTTCTAGCTACACATCTAATGTGGTACTTCTTCACTGTTATTTTATTATATTTATTATACTAAAAAAGAACGATTTTCATCGAAATAATTCACGAGCCAACGAACACTAGACATTGATTACATCATGATAAAGGCACACAACAAGTGGTGGACGAGTCGACATATTAATACTGTTTCCCTGCATAAGTCGTTGCAATAATGGTAATCTATATATTGTATTCTACGTATTGTCCTGTATGAATTGCCATTTTTTCACTTGCTTTAAACAAATTACGAGAGGATGAGCTCGACAACATTAACCTGGCTCTGACCTGTATGCATGGATATATTAAAGTACAGTTCCCATGAGTAAACATGTAACCGTACTGGAAGCGGTTTAAATCTATTGAAGTATATCTCACTTATTCTTATTTGAATTGTGCGAAACGTGCACGAACCAAAACCGAATGTAAATAGGCCTCGCTTTGGGAAAACGGGGTTTAATATTTGTGCGGAAAGTGTCATCCCAGATTAGCCTATGCAATCCACACCTTGATAATCAGGGACCACACTTTCTGCATAGACTGGATTTTCGTGTAAAAGAGACTTCCTTTAAACGAACAATTTTATTAAAGCGGCCGGTGTCGCCCCTGATGAGTCTGTGCGGAATGCCAGGGCTAATCTGGGATTACACTTTACGCACATGCAATAAACCTCGTTTTACCCTAGCAAGGCTCATTTGAATTGCTTCCTTCGATTTGACGGAATACTTAATAGTAAACAATGTAATACAATCAAATAGTACAATGTATGCTTAGGGAGTTCACGAGTTTAAGGCTAATGGTGGCGTGTTCTGAGAAAACTGGGCAAAATGCTTGTGCGTAAATTGTCATCCCAGATTAGCCTGTGCAGTCCGCACATGCTAATCAGGGACAACAATTTCCGCTTTTATGGAATTTTTCGTTTAAAGGATGTCTCTTCTTAGCGAAAATCCAGTTTAGGCGGAAAGTGTCGTCCCTGATTAGCCTGTGCGGACTGCACAGGCTAATCTGGGATGACACTTTACGCACAAGCATTTTGCCCAGTTTTCTCAGAACACGCCACATATATCTCGACTTGCTCTCTATGGAAATGTCTCTGGGGCCATTTGTTTCCTATATTTGGTAGATATATCACTAGTCCTCTCGTGATAAAACTATTTGTTTGATGTACATTACATTTTTTCTGCCACAAATACTATTTGTATTCAGCACACAAATACAGAAGCCGTAGTCGTTACAAGCGTTGACTGGTTGCGTATCATGATTGCAGACGGACTACTTTAACATATACAATGTATATATACACATGTCACGTCGGCTTTGGTAATTATTGTTTATTCGCGAAACATAAGGATTACTTGACATTAAATATGGTGAGCAATTTGAGCTTTTACAAAGAGAATATATGCAGAAAACGTATGCATGTATAATACATGGAATAATACAAAAGTAATTTTTAATTTGTTTCATTCAATTGGGTGGTGTCAAGTGCAGATGAGACTTCACACAACAAACACAACTGATAACGACTATATTTTTTTTTCAAAACATTAATCTATCAGTATCTTATGAATAAAATACAATGCGTACACTATTTTATGTTTTTGTTATGTGTATCATAACGTCTGTCTTTAAAAGAAAACGTGCATGCACATATAATACCCAATAAGATGCCAAACATTAGCCAAACTTTATCATTCGTAAAGAGAAGGGACCAGTTTTAATCAAACTTATTCAACAAATGTTAACCGGTTACATGAGTTTATTATATGAAAAATATGTTAATAAACCTAAACACTGTGCACACATAAAGCCTACACCGCTAATATGAACAGATATATGTTCTGTTTCCGTATTGTCATTGTTTAAATCTTACATAAATTTGCTATGTATTCTTTGTATATGTGAGTTATACGTCTTTAAAAGTTGCTCAAGATATGTTCGATTCTTAAAACATGTATTTACAACAAAACAGGAGTACATTATAGCTATTTTATCTGTTTAATAATAAAAGTTATATGTCAACGTAAGCATGTATCAGTATTTGATGGGATAGCAACACATTTGTATAATATTTTTGTTGTTATTATTTTTGCTGTAACTTCCGTATATAAGTTAGCTCGATTTTTGATCCATATTTAGTTATTATTAACCGTGTTGTTATACGTCAACGTAATCATGTATTGTCATATATTGTGATAGCAAACAATTTATTATTGCTTTTCTTGGTATTTATTTGGCCGTAATTTCCGTATGTTGGTTAGCACGATGTTAATCTAGATTTAGGTATTATTAAACTTGTTGTTATACGTCAACGCAATCATGTATCAGTATTTGATGAGATAGCAAACAAATAAAAAAGATTTTATTGCTATTCATTTGGCTGTAACTCCCGTATATAAGTTAGCTCGTTATTAATATAGATTTGCTTGTCATTAGCCTTGTTTATTTATGTTTATAATCGGATTTATCCATTCTATAACTAGAAACAGTTTTCGTCTTATGCAATCAACACGACATTGACTGTTACATCTGCTTATGTACATGTCGTCTATTCCTACATATGTTACATATGTATTCCGTTTGTGTTATCTTTACAGGGGAAAATACATATTTCAAGAAGACATTATGGATGATTCCGACAAATAAAACATAGTCGTTTACATGTTTTTAATCGAATGCGGCCGGTTTGCGAGAAAAAAAGTGTGTTTTATTTTTCTTAAACTTGAAAGAATAGTTAACATGTTTGAGTTAATGCTAGTTCCTGTCTAGGCCCTTGTTATAAACTTACTTATAATGTGTATTTGCCTTCTCAGATAAAAGTGATCCTTTTTAAATCTGACGCTACGTACATATATTATTACATAACCTACAATTGACCAGGAATATATAATTAATAATATTCGAATATCTTATTAATGAGACATTTTAAATAAAAAGTGTCCGCACCGCTATGAAACAAAATCAAATTTCCTTTTATGTTACATGCATTTTATTACAGATATCATTTATTTGAAAGCGATAAAAAAATCAAGAACGTTTTGAAGTTCAGTGATATTGTAAGCTGCTTTAAATGTGCACATATCGGTTAATCAATCTTCTCGAAACATTCATATTAATGCTTCAAATACATTATTTTTTTTTTATTAATTATAACAAATTTCAGTTCAGTGATATTTAAACCAACTGTAACTGTGCAAATATCGATCAATCAATGTTCTTGACATCTTAATGCGTCAAATACAATAATAATAATTACTTATTAGTAATTATTTATTAAATAGCGTACAACTTTAAATCCTTCACAAAAGCTATAAAAATCCGTACTGAAACATAAATGGAATAAAATTACTAAAACGCTTTATCTTATCAAAGCATGCAAGCGCTTACCGCTTTAGTACAATCCCATAATTAATTATCTCAGCCGACAATTAAGTTGTCGTTAATACACTCACACTAGCGCACCACACATAACTTGCCTTTCTAGTCAATAATTGTTGCCCGGGAGCTCATTTGTCGAATGGCAATTTTGTTGTTAACACGAGAGACACTTCGTGCTTTATTATAGACTGATTCGTATAGATACGTTATCGCGATGTGACTAGTTTTTGTTAATTACACAACTCATGTATGTCGTATACACACATGTACCAATTATTGGAAGAAATACAGGATAGGACATGTAATTCTTGTTATTCGCCTAGCTATGCAGTGTATTCCAATCATTTACTACTATGTGAAGCGTAGTATACTTATTAATGACATATCTACACTACCGGACACAATTAACACAAGATAAATAAATAATAGAGTGCATTATAATTGTTGGCATTTCCTACTGTTTGGAACGCATGCATTTTACCAAGGCGCTCAAATATGTTTGTTTTAAATTCCAACAAAAATAAAAACGTGTGTTGTTAAAAAATATTCAGTAGATTCAACTCAACTATAGGCTTATAAAAATGAACGTTTTTTTTTTCAAACATTCTTCATAAAACATTGCTTTGAAGTGGATTTTATCAAAACGATTAACTTTTGACATATAAAATTTTCAATTAAATTGATTGAGTAATGTTGAAATGGTTCACATGTCATGTTCCCTCCATCATCATGCTATGAATACCGCAAGCTGACAGACAAACCAACGGACATAGGGACTCTAATATTCGTCCACTTAACATTGGTTTGCGGTGGTTAAATTAACAAAAAATGTCTAAAAAGACAATCGGCGATGAAATCAGTATTAAAATGGTACGTCCAAAATAAAGTACAAAAGGAACAAGATGATCGGTAACCCATATACCATACCATACACAATACGTTTTATTTGTTTTGCAAATAAAGTAAATGAACACATCCATCAATACTTTAATTTCGACGTATTATGAGAACTCCTTTATTACTTATTTTACATACAAAATGATGTAAAACAGCATTTTTGAAATTAAATAGCTACTGATGAAGTTGATAAAAAAAAGTTGCAATGATACCCATTTCTTTAATACCCCCGTCACACCGGACTGGCGTCCTTACTGCATCCTTACGGCGACCCAGGTCGCAGTGAGGACGCCATAGACGCCAGAGGGACGTAGTAAGGACGCAAGAGAACGCAGTGAGAACGCCGAAAATTGCTCAGGTCGCGAGCCCAAGGCGACCACTTTGAACATGTTCAAAGTGGTCGCCGAAGTCCGGCGTTTTTACGGCGTTCTGTAAAGGACGTTGTAGGGACGCCGTAGAGACGCAATAGTCGTAGAAGGGACGTGGTAGGGTCGCTGTAAGGTCGCCATGGACGTCGTGTGGTCGCCGCTCAAACCCACAGACAATGATCATTGACTGCAAGGTATGTCGCCGTGTGGTCGCCGCTGCGGGGACGCCATGGTCGCAATAAGAACGCAGTAAGAACGCCAAGGACGCCGTATGGTCGGCTTTGATCGCCGTAAGAACGCGGTAAGGTCGCGAGGGACGTATTAAGTGAGGACGCGTAGAACGCCATAAACCAGGACGCTGGTGTGACGGGAAGGCGAAAAACAGCATTCTTACCGAAAAAGTCATTGGCGTCCTTACTACGACAATCAGAAATGTCCAGAAACACAGTTTTAGGTCGCCGTAAGGACGCCAGTCCGGTGTGACGGGGCTATAAGAAGTACCAAAGC
>VMBQ01001851.1:29020-45367 GCA_007657795.1 Dreissena rostriformis | reverse complement strand
GCCCGCCGCCCGCCCGCCCGCCGCTCGCCGCCAACCCGGCGCCCGCCAAGGGTGAAATTATCATACGTCCCGTTTTGAAAAAACGGGCGTATAAAAACAGGTTCAAACATTCCACATTTAAGTTAGTCTTGACCTCGAGTTTTTCAGACTTATGACTTTTGAACATGTTCTCCATTTGGATATCAATGTAACCAAGTTTCATGAAAACTCCACACAGGGTATATGGAATATTGAGTGACATAAATATGATGGCTTACTAGTTCAACCTTCAAATATAACCTTGACCTTTTGCTGGCAAGAAAACTCCATATGCATTCTGCAGATCGACTCAATTACCTAAACATTTAAGGAAAGTTTCATAAAGTTCTTCAAACGGTATATAAGATATGGAATGGAAACAAATATTAAGGCTCAAACATTTTACTTTCAAGTGTGACATTGACTTAGAGCTGGCATCATTGATCCATAACAGACTCATGCCTTCGGCTTATCGTCTCCATCACCTAAACATCTGAGCCAAGTTTCATGAAAATCCTTCTAATTATATTAGACATACTGAACGGACAAACAAAACGTACTTGTGACCTTTGGTGCGACATTGGCAGTAAGCCTTCGTGTCTTCTTCACATAGCCTGTATGACCTTAAACATGGGATAAGTGTCTTGAAAATACTTCAAAGGGTGTATAAGATACTGAGTGGACAAACATATCGATACTCAAACACATAACCCTCAAGTGTTTTTTCTACCCCAAGGCTAAAAGCTGCATGACTTATTCCTTCTGCAAATCGTCTAAATGACCTAAATCGTTGAGTCAAGTTTCATGAAAATCATTCAAAGGGTAAAGGGGATGTAAAGAGGACACACATATGGTAAAGACTGACAAGTGGATGGACGGACAACTACCTAACTGATTTATCAAGAGGATATAAGTGTAACAATATATGTATTATATTGATTTTGAGATGATGAACATATAATAAACACAATCTAGAATGCTAATTTCCAGGCCAATATAAGGTTCAAGGATTCTCTATTTGCATATGATACATGGAACGTACACTTTGATGACAAAACATAAATGAAGGAAACATAGAATACAAACAGGTATTAAAATAGGCTTTAATAAATAGTGTTCTTCCTTGTAGCGCACATGGCAAAACTTGTAGTTTCTTATATGAACAATTTAAATTTACATCTGTGCCGTCATTAGTTTGGACACCTTTTGTATTTGTAATTAATAAAACAAAGTATGATGTTTAATACATTTTTCAACATATCTTTTATTTAATTACAGTAAAAAGAAGGCAAGAAAAATGTATTGAATCATCGATCAAGTATATTAAGAACCAAAAATGAACTACTACTTTAACTGAAAATTAATTTATAATGGAAGATTAAGATAATATTCTCTATGATACTATCATGGCTTATAGATATTTCAATTGGTATAATGCATTCATAGTCAGCAGTATGATTTTACTACTAAAGTGGTAAATATATCCAAGGCACTTTGGATTTAAATGTAATGTTTGCAATAAAAACATGGTTATATTAACAGTATTGAATGAAATAAACAAGGCACATGTTTGTGTAAAGAAAATGAACATGGGCTGACAGTTTTCTTCAAAATAACATCAGCATTACAAATACAATTTATTATATAAAGATTTCGTGCATTTCAAAAGAAGAACAAGTGAAGTAGTACATATTCACATAAAAACATCAACAAAATCACTGTCAAACAAGTGTTTTCTTTCAAACAAAACCATAAACAATAAATACTAAAACAATAAATACAACTTTACTAATGAATGAGCATCTGCAATTAGGTGATCTGTAAAATAATATTTTTACAGACCATTATAATCATAGAACGGGTGAATATACTTTGTTAAGTCTCATTGAGACTGTCTGGACATTTTTTGAAACTTTCATTGAAAAGTGTCTGTAAATCAATTAAATTATAATAATAATAGTCACTGTTTTCATTGTTCTTTCTTGCTCTGTAATAACCTGAACATTACAGATAATTTATTTCATGAACAACTCAGAAAAAAACCCAAATATTCGTCAGAGTAACGAAGACTATATTTTGAATGATATAGAACTTTTCAGTAAATGTTAAACAGTTAAGGAAAGGAGAAAAACCATTGACCTACATCGGACATTATAATAAATCAACAACACACAATAAAACATTACCAATTACAACTGCACATGGGCAAAGCTACATTCATTCCACGCCCCCTCCCCTCCACACACACAGAGAAGACAATACTATGATTATTGAACCGTCCAAAAGAGACCTTGACCCAATTTCTGACAACAGCAAGCAAACATAATATTTACGAAAACACTAGAAGATGCCAATTAGAATAAATTTTGACACTTGGAGTAAAGAATTGAATTGTATTACACCAAAATTATACTTATCAAATCACTTAATCTTTTGCGAATAATTATAAATGTTGACACTTGGCAAAGAATAAAGCATCGGACTGTAATACACCATTAAGCAGGTGGGTAAATTTCCGTCAATGAAACACTTTGACCAATCCCAGACAGTATACATTGGTAAAATAATCTTCATAAAATCACAGACAAGTGAGGTATATAATGACCTTGACCTAATTTTGGTGAAGGAGAAAATGATTGGTTTCGTTATGCCTCAAACAGTCGAATCACAAAATGGCATTTCACCTTATCTATGACAGAACATAAAGAAGGCTTAATATACCTGCCTATAGACCCATCTCTGGAATACTTCAGTAAAAATGATCTCATTTTCATGGTTGACAGTAGCTAAAGGTTATATGATCTTTAACACATATGTTAGAGTACAAAGTTGTTCTTAGAATGAGTGATGACATTCTAAGTCAGGTAAGCATTATCATTATTCAACGTCAATTTTTGTAAAATGTAAAATACATTTCGTATATAAATAATTTCTGAATTCTTATATGATATAAAAACATAGGCGCTTAACGAGTCACATACATCAAAATGGGCATAAAGTACCTTACTAGCCATCATCCATTGAAGATTATATATGGGTTATTAATGTAAAAATGGGCTATGCATCAACATAAAACTTCGGGGAAGACAAGTTCATGACAAAATTATTCCATGGCAAAAATCCAACAAAGACTAAATCAGTTAATGGATCCATCAATTAACCATTTATGCTATGAACACATGCATGGACAAACCTATTTCCCAAGAGAATAAATCATTGAATTACAAATTAAACTCCAACATCAGACTCGGTTTTATGACCCATTACAAACTATTTTTTATTTTTTGTCATGCCTATCGTAAAGCATTCATAATGCAAAGACTTTCAAATGGAAATAAATTCAATTTGTTTAATACATAACTACTGTAATTTCACTCGCTCGTATTGACCTTTTTAATTAAGCGTTCCAGGGCAGAGATTGTTAATGTCGATTGTCATTTAAACATGTTGCAAGGGCTAAACATTGGCGAGGGCAGAGCTTTTTCATGTGGGTGCCATTAGCATTTATCGAACACGCATCAATCACGGGAGTAAATTGTGAAGCGTTTAATTGCATATAAATTAAACTGCTATGCAAATTACATCAGCGGAGAACATGTACACACTTGTAATGCACGATGAACATTATTAGAAACATGCTTGTATTGCCGCTCATTTGTGTAAAGGCAATGGAATGCTTTATAGTCCCGTTTTGGTTGTGTTCTGTGTGCTCATATGCTAGACGAAATTAGCTTACTATGTGTAGATAATGGCGCGTTTAGTTGAATATGATTTGAATTGCCATGCGACTTGCATCAGCGAACAACATGTAGTCACTTGCAATACACGGCGAGCATCAATAGGAAACATGCACTTTATTATAATATACAAGAATACAAGATATTCAAAATATATATTTAGATTTGAGGTTAATATTGATAAAAAATAATTCTAATTTATCAAGTTTGTAACGATTAAAATCTGTCAACCCTTTTGTGGTTACAATAATTTGAACTTGAACAATCAACAGCTACCAGGAAATATATTAACAGTTCAACAAAAATTATGATTATACAGACACGCAGTACTAAAAGACAAAAAAGCTCGCAGATGATAATTGCCACTAACTGTTGTACCGGACATGAGAATGCTTTACGTCCCATATTCAATTTGTTGTTTTCTGTGTGCTTATACTCTTTAATATTTTTTTTTGTGTTTGCTACACATCCACGGTGTTACTTTTTCATGCTTATTATATTATACTAAAAAACGATTTAAATTGAAATAATTAACGAGCAAACGCACACTAGACGTATTTCATTGATAACATCATGATAAAGGCACACAGCAGCTGGTGGATGGGTCGTCATATGAATACTGTCTCCCAGCATTAGCCGTTGCAAAAATGGTAATGTTTATTTATTGTATTGTACGTATTGTCCTGTGTGTATAGCCATTTTGTCACTTGTCTTAAACAAATAACGAAAGAATTGATAAGCTCGAGAACATTATCCTGGCACTGACCTTAAAGCATGAATATGTTAAAGTACTGTTACATTGAATATACCCGTACTTGAAGCGATTTAAATCCATTGAAGCGTATCTCACTAATTCTCATTTGAATCGTGTAAAACATGCAGGAAAAAACCAAATGTTAATATAGGATTCAATCAAAGAGTTCAATGTATGCTTAGGGAGTTCACAAGTTTATGGCTGATGTTGACGAGCTATATATCTCGTCTTTTTCTACGTGGACGTGTCTCTTGGGTCATGTTTTCCTATATGTGATAGATATATCATTAGTTCTCTGGTGATATAAATAATGATTTGATGCTTATACATTTTATTCGGCCACAAATACTTATTGTATTTAGCACTCAAATACAAGAAATCGTAGTCGCTACAATCGTTGACTGATTGCCTTTCATACTAGCAGACGGACTACTTTAATATTCCAAAACAAATGTTCCGCCGCCTTCGGACTCGACATAAAATATGTTTCGTGATTTGCGTTTTAAGTAAGAATATACTGCAGAAAGGGTGTATTGTATAACATATGGAATAATACAATACTTTGTTGTTTAATGAGAACTTGTATCATCTTATTCGGTTACTTCAAACATACGTTATTTCCAAATAATGACATTGTACAAATATATACATTGGTCCATTCATACATAATGGAAAAATGGTTAGCCCTGAAGTTCTTTCTTCAACATAATCGGGGGTCTTTCCCTTGCAATAGTTTAAACATGTTCTGATGGTGACAGACTTATATAAAATATTAAAGATGTCATTTACATAGTATACAATTGAGAATATAAAACGCAATAATTGTATTCGGTTACCAGTGCATAAGAGACTTACCACAACCAACACGACTGGTATTTTCTTAGAACCTCAAACTACCATTATATTCGATGTATTAAATACAACGCATACAATGTTTTACGTTTCTGTGACAATGTATATTATAAGATCTCGTTTGTTTTAAACGTTCGTGCACATATACTATGCTTTAAGATATCAAACGTTAACCAAACGTTAGTACACGCGTAAAGCGAAACGACAAGTTTTAATCGAAATAATTTTACAACCGGTAACCGGTTACATAAGTTAATTACATGCAGAATATGATAATGAAACAAACACGGTGCACACATAACGCCTACACCACCGCTAAAAGAAACAGATATATTACCTCCTATTTCCGTATTGTCATTGTTTAAATCTTACAGTTATCTTTTTATATGCGATTTATACGTGTAAACGAGTTGTTCGAAATATATTCGACCCTTTAAACATGTATTTACAACAACCCACGTGTATATAACCGGTATAGCTATTTCAACTGTTAAATCTTAAAGGTTATACGTCAACGAAATCATGCATCTGTATCTGATGGGATTGCAGAAAAGCAATTTATTTTGATGGTATTAATTTGGCTGTAACTTCCGAATATAACTATATTACTATACTTTCATTCGTTTTTAATCTAGATTAGCGTATCATTGACCTTGTTGTTATACGTCACCGTAATCATGTATTGGTATTTAATGCGATAGCAAACACATAATTATATTATTGATTTTCTTGGTATTTTAACCTTGTTGTTATACATCAACCCAATCATGCGTGATTATTTGATGAGACAGCAAATATTGTATAGTGGATTTTTGGCTGTAACTTCCTTATATAAGTTAGCTTATCTAGATTTACGATGTATTAGCGTTGTTGATTTATGTTTATAATCGGATTTATCCATTCCATAACTAGACACAATTTCCGTCTTAGACAATCAACATAACATTGCCTGTTACATCTGCTAATGTACATATAGTCTATTCCTACATATGTTACACATGTATTCCGTCGTTGTTAACATCACAGAGGGAAATACATATTACAAAAAGACATGATAGATGATTCCGACTAAAACAAACACAGTCGTATACGAGTTTATACTTGAACGCAGCCGGATTGCGAGTAAAAAGTTGTTTTTATTAAACATGAAATAATATTTAAGTGTTTGAGTTAATGCTACTTCTTTCTAGGCCCTTTTTGTAAACTGACTTATAATTTTTCGTTGCCTTCTCAGATAAAAATGATCTTTTTTAATTCTGAACTACGCAAAAATAGCATGACAGAACTTAAATTGACCCATGAATATCTAATTAATAAGTCATTTTTAATTAACAAAATTTCACCATCGCTATGAAACAAAATCAACTTTCCTTTTATGGTACATGCATTTTATAAGAGATAGCATGAAACGGATAAAAAAAATCCAAGAACGTTTTGAAGATCAGTGATATTAAAAATCAGCTTTTAATGTGGACACATCGGTCAATCAATCTTCTTGAAACATTCATCTTAATGCTTCAAATACATATTTTTTCAATTTATAATAACAAATTTCAGTTCAGTGATATTTAAACCAACTATAACTGTGCAAATAACGATCAATCAATGTTCTTGACATCTTAATGCGTCAAATACAAAAATAATAATTACTTATTAGTAATTATTTATTAAATCGCGTACAACTTTAAATCCTTCACAAAAGCTATAAAAATCCGTACTGAAACATAAATGGAATAAAATTAATAAAACGCTTTATCTTATTAAAGCATGCAAGAGCTTACCGATTTAGTACAATCCCATAATTAATTATCTAAGCCGACAATTAAGTTGTCGTTATTACACTCGCACTTTAGACACCAAATAACTTGCCTTTCTAGTCAATATGTGTTGCCCGGGAGCTCATTTGTCGAATGGCAATTTTGTTGGTAACACGAGAGTCACTTCGTGCTTTATTTTAGACTGATTCGTATAGATACGTTATCGCGATGTAACTAGTTTTTGTTAATTACACAACTCATGTATGTCGTATACACACATGTACCAATTATTGGAAAAATACAGGATAGGATATGTAATTCTTGTTATTCGCCTTGTTATGCAATGAATACCACTCATTTACTACTATGTGAAGCCAAGTTTACTTATTAATGACAAAACCACACTACAGGACACGTGTTACACTAGATAAATACTGAATATAGTGTATTATAGTTGTTAACATGTTCTTACTGTTTGGAACGCATGTATGTAACGTTATGTCCCAAAGGTGCTACTATATTATTGTTAGATTCCAACACAAACAGTAGCGTGTGTTGTCAAACATTTATCATAAAACGTTGCTTTGGAGTTGATTTTAGCAAAATGAATAACTGTTGAAATGTTCAAGTATCAATTTAATCGAAAGAGTAATGTTAAAGTTGTTCCCTCCATCATCATGCTATGAATGTTTTAATATTTACCGCAAACTGACAACAAATAACCAACGGACAGAGGGGCTCCAATATTCGTCACTTAACATTGGTTTGCGGTGGTAAAATCAACAAGAAATGTCTAAAAAGACAATCGGCGATGAAATCAGTATTAAAATGGTAAGTCTGAAATAGAGTACAAAAGGAACAAGATGATCGGTTACCCATATACTATAAACAATACGTTTTATTAGTATTGCAGATAAAATATTAATATTAAATGAACATGCATTTGTTCACTGTGCATGGTTAGACCTCTATAAATGTGCACACGATAGCTGTGACGTGCGCACGCGATAGCTATAGAATTGTTTTTAAACTATTCAGAATAAGTCTTATTTGAAACAGTTCCAAACAAGACACAGTAATGCTCTTGGCCTATACCTTCATAGATGCCGTTTCTATTGGAAATTTATGGTCGGAGCATCTACATTTACGGGAACCAAAATGAATGCTAACTGATAAATAATTAGATTATAATTATATTCGTTTGTATCCGTATAGCTACTAGACATATGCAGCTGGAATCTAGCACATCTTCAAAATAAGGATGCTACTTTATGACAGTTATGTAATAACCGAAATTCATTTCATCGATTTGATTGATATGACAACTTTAATCCATTAAAAATGAGTATTAAAAGTAAGGCTATACACTTAAAAATCCGCTTTAATTGAATTAATGTGGTATAAGGTTTTTTTGTTCACTTACTCATGAGTATTAAAACGCATGGGTTATAATACACGAACACAATTTTACCGCGCGTTCTTTACATTTTTCCAATTTATTAGATTTACAGAAATTAACCCCTTTATAGTGTGTTACTGTGCCAATCTTTCAGAGCATCTTCATTCTCAATCTTGTCATAGGCCCTATACAATACGTATTTCACTATATGAACGCGTATACCATTCGTATTATAACATACAATTAGAAAACTGGTGTTAACTTATTTTAAGTTTAATAGTGTATGTTATCTTATTGGTTTATTTTAAATGCTTAATTTAAACAATTGCGTAAATTCAAATCGTCAAAATATGAAACAGAACTTGATTTATGTTAAACGATGGAAGTATGTTTGCGTTTCCGTAATATTTAAAAATCGCGTGTGTTGCCACTGCATAAATTATCGCAAGAAATGTAAGTCAAAAATGAGCTATGAGAGCGAAGCTGTCAAAATATTGATTTATAAATAGTGATTCTAACCTTGAATCGGTCATATTATGTTAAAGTCTTCAGATTTATTTCTATAACTTGTCACTACTGATTACAAAGCAACGTAACAACGACGTTACCGTTTATGTTGTAAGCATACCTTGGCGAGATTTATCTGTTTCCGTGTACGTCAACTGCCAGAAAGTTTTAACCCTTTGCATGCTGGGAAATTTGTCGTCTGCTAAAATGTCGTTTGCTGAATTTCAAAAATTAGCATTTTCTTCGATTTTTTTTCTAAGACCACTATCAGAATAGCAAACAGTTTGGATCCTGATGAGACGCCACGTTCTGTGGCGTCTCATCTGGATCCAAACTGTTTGCAAAGACCTTCAAAATCCGGTTCCAGCGCTCAAAGGGTTAAGCTAAGGTAGTTTTTTATTTATCGTATCATATCATATGTAAACATTTAAAGCAATATCGTTTATCTTGTTGATTAAAACAATAATTAATCTTAAAGAAATATTATTTATAGCTGGATCGTTATTTACGTATGATTTAATGGCAGTTAATATAATGATACAGTATGCAGTTTGGAGAATGAAACGTTGCATATGGCAATTACAATATCCGAGAATGTAGCAGTACAAATACGAACATCAAAATGGACACAACACTTTTCCCATACAAAAAAAAACGTACATTAATATATTACATAGTTAAATGTTAGCGCAATAAAGTTCATATAGGCTTCAGATTGGCACATACCATTTTGTAAAACATCACCAATTACATATAAAGAGACCCTGTATTAAAACGCCTATATAGATTGAATCAAGCACACATTTCTTTGAAATAATGTAAATGACTCTTTGCCTTCCAAGTTAAAGGGTTTACGTACACTTTCTTTCTATAAATCAACGTATCGGTATTTACACTGTTCAAAGAAAAGAACACTAATTAGGAAAGTTGTTGATCAATATCAATGGTTTAATAATAATAATAATGGTTTGATAATTTCAATAACAAAATTTCAAACAAAATGCAGATAAAGCCAAACTAAATAATATATATTCCCAACTATATTAAAGATATTACATACAGTTGAAGAAAACAATACTATACATGTAAGGGACTTTGAGAAACAAACAAAAAATATACATTATACGTGTAATTGTGTATAGTAACTGTTAAAAATGTTTAAAACTATTGGCCATTGCCCCTTGCATTTGGTCTGCATCTATGCCCCAATATTGTCCGTACATTTTATTTCAAAAGCCTTTGTTTTTTCTTTCGTGCTATTTACAATATACTTCTGAACGAGCTTNTGCTGAATTTCAAAAATTAGCATTTTCTTCGATTTTTTTTCTAAGACCACTATCAGAATAGCAAACAGTTTGGATCCTGATGAGACGCCACGTTCTGTGGCGTCTCATCTGGATCCAAACTGTTTGCAAAGACCTTCAAAATCCGGTTCCAGCGCTCAAAGGGTTAAGCTAAGGTAGTTTTTTATTTATCGTATCATATCATATGTAAACATTTAAAGCAATATCGTTTATCTTGTTGATTAAAACAATAATTAATCTTAAAGAAATATTATTTATAGCTGGATCGTTATTTACGAATGATTTAATGGCAGTTAATATAATGATACAGTATGCAGTTTGGAGAATGAAACGTTGCATATGGAAATTACAATATCCGAGAATGTAGCAGTACAAATACGAAAATCAAAATGGACGCAACACTTTTCCCATACAAAAAACGTACATTAATATATTACATAGTTAAATGTTAGCACAATGAAGTTCATATAGGCTTCAGATGGGCACATACCATTTTGTAAAACATCACCAATTACATATAAAGAGACCATGTATTAAAACGCCTATATAGATTGAATCAAGCACACATTTCCTTGAAATAATGTAAATGACTCTTTGCCTTCCAAGTTAAAGGGTTTACGTACACTTACTTTCTATAAATCAACGTATCGGTATTTACACTGTTCAAAAGAAAAGAACACGAATTAGGACAGTTGTTGATCAATATCAATGGTTTAATAATAATAATAATGGTTTGATAATTTCAATAACAAAATTTCAAACAAAATGCAGATAAAGCCAAACTAAATAATATATATTCCCAACTATATTAAAGATATTACATACAGTTGAAGAAAACAATACTATACATGTAAGGGACTTTGAGAAACAAACAAAAAATATACATTATACGTGTAATTGTGTATAGTAACTGTTAAAAATGTTTAAAACTATTGGCCATTGCCCCTTGCATTTGGTCTGCATCTATGCCCCAATATTGTCCGTACATTTTATTTCAAAAGCCTTTGTTTTTTCTTTCGTGCTATTTACAATATACTTCTGAACGAGCTTTGCCAACGGAGATGAAATGCAACTGTTTTACCATATCCTTACTGTCATAAACTTCAACAAGAAATGCCAAAAGATAGTTTTATCTCCCGCTGTGATTATTTTGACTTTCAAATGTGACATTGGCATTGAGGAGGAGTGACAGCATCATGCTGCACATTGCCTCACTTTTGTGTCAAGTTTCGTGATAATTCTTTAACCCTTTGCATGCTGGGTAATTTGTCATCTGCTTAAATGTCGTCTGCTGAATTTCTAAAATTAGCATTTTCTTCGATTTTTTCAAAGAATACTATCATAATAGCAAACAGTTTGGATCCTGATGAGACGCCACGTTTTGTGGCGTCTCATCTGGATCCAAACTGTTTGCAAAAACCTTTAAAATCCGGTTCCAGCACTCAAAGGGTTAAAAGGATGAATGATACATGTATGTAACATAAATTAAAAAAACAGATTCAAACATCCCCATCTAAGTTAGCCCTTGACCTGGACTGTGTCTGACTGGCTTCTGACTTCTGCAAATGTTCTGCCTGTGCACACCAATTGAGCAAAGTTTCATAAAAACTCCACTCAGGGTAAAGAGGATATTAAGTGACACAAAAATGGGGGCCCAAACATTCAACCTTAAGATGTGACTTGACCTTCTGCAGGCTGGGAAAGCTCATATGCATTCTGCAGATCGACTCAATAACTTAAACGTTTAAGGAAAGTTTCATGAACATTCTTCAAAAGGTATAGAAGATATTGAACGAAAACAAATATGAAGGCTAAAAAAATAAACTTTTAATTGTGACCTTGACCTAGAGCTTGAATCATTGATCCATAACAGACTCATGCCTTCTGATCATTGTCTCAATGCCCTAAAGATCTGAGCCAAGTTTCATGAAGATCCTTCAAATGGTAAAAGAGATATTGAACTGACAAACATCTGACCTTTAGTGTGACATTGGCTATGAGCTATTGAGTCTTCCGCATATAACCTTTATGACCTTAAACATTTTATGCAAGTTTCTTGAAAATCTTTCAGAGGTTTATGAAATATGGAGAAGACAAACAAAAAATCTGCTCAATCATATGTAACTTTGACTTCAAGGCAAGAATTTGCATGACTCATGCCTTCTGCAAATCGTCTCAATAACAAAATTCTTTAGTCAAGTTTCATGAAAATCATTCAAAGGGTATAGGCGATGTATAGAGGACACGAACATGGTGCAGACTGACAAGCAGATGGACGGACAACTACCAAACTGATTTTAGTAGAGAATATAAGTGTAACAATATATGTATCTATTGCACAAGGATTTTGAGATGATGCACATTTAATATCACAGTATGATTTGGTCTGGTTTGAAAAAATAGCACTTTAAAGACAATCTAGAATGCTAATTGTCAGGCAAATACCCAAGAATAATCTATTTGCATATGATACATGGAATGTAACATTTGAAGGTGAAACATAAAGGAAAAATAGAATACAAACAGGTGTTAATAGGCTTAAATAAAGTGTGTTCTTCTTTGAAGCACATATGGCACAATTTACAGCTTTTTTATATGTACAATTTAAATTTACATCTGTACCGTCATAAGTTTGGACACTTTTTTATATTTGTTATTAATCAAACAAAGTATGGTGTTTATTACGTTTGTTCTCAAATCTGTAATTGAATTACATTAAAAAGAAGGCAAGAAACATTAATCGGATCATCAGTAAAGTATATAAAGAACTATAAATGTACTACTACTTTAACTGAAAATAAATTTCTAATGAAATATGAAGACAATATTCACTATTCAATATTCACTACCATGGCAATGGCATTCAGATTTTACAATTATTTTGATGCATAGATAGTCATTATTATGATTTAACTACTAAAGTGGTAAATATATGCAAGGCACTTTGGATTTCAATGAAATGTTTGTAACAGAAACATGGTAATATTAACAGTAATAATTAACAGCAACAAGGCACATGATTGTGTAAAGGAAATGTCCATAGGCGACCAGTTTTCTTAATTATAACATCAACATTAACGTTTTTTCATGAATATTATAAAAATAATTACAACAACAAGTGAAGATTTAAATATTCACGAAACACATTAATAAAATCACTTCCAAACAAGTGTTTTCTTCAAACAAAACAAAACAATGAACAATAAATAATGAAACAGTGAATAAATCTTTACTGATGAATGATTTAACAATGACATTGACTCTTTATATGGCATACAAAATAAAGTGTCCTGTAAAATGATAAATTCTTATAATCATAGAAAGGGTGTATAGACTTTCTTGTCAATTAAAAAAGATATATTATTACAAATTTGTCAGTAAAGTTAACTAATCTGTGGGAAAATTCCATCAATTTGTCACTGTTCTTTCTTGCTCGGTGATAACCTGAACATTACAGACAATTGATTTCATGATGAACTCAGACAAATACCATTCATCCCTCAAAGTAACAAAGACAATATAGTGTAGGCTGTATAATAATTCTGTCTTTGTTAAGACAGTTCAGGAAAGGAGAAAAACCTTTGACCTACATCAGACATAAGAACACAATAAAGTCAGTTGACCAAACAAAGACGGTAACTGCACATGGGCAAAATTACATTCAATCCACCCCCTCCCCCCACACACAAAGTAGACGATAAAATGATTATTGAACCATCCCTAAGAGACTATATGACCTTTACCAAGTTTCTGACAACTGAAAGCCAAAATTATACTTACCAAATCACTAAAAGATGCCAATTATTATAAATTTTAGCACTTGGCAAAGAGTTAAGAATTGGACTGTAATACACCAAAAGTATACTTACCAAATCATTTAACAATGAAAATTATTGTAAATGTTGACACGTGGCAAAGAGTTAAGAATTGGATTGTAATACACCATTAAGCTGATGATTTAATTCCCCTCATTGCAAAACTTTGACCTATCTCAGACAGTAGACATTGGTAAAATAACCTTTATAAAATCACAGACAAGTGAGGTATAAAATGACATTGACTTTATTTTGGAGAAGGAGAAAGTGATGTTTCAATATGCCTCAAACAGTCAAATCGCAATATGTTGTTTGACCTTATCTATGACAGTAGGTATACTAGTAGATGGCTTAATAGACCTTACTGTAGACCCATCTCTGGAATACTGATGATTGCATATTCATTGTTGACAGTAGCTAAAGGTTATATGACCTTTTCACACCTTTAAGAGCACAAAGTTGTTCTTAGAATTAGTCATGTAAGCATAATCATTTTTCAACGTCATCTATAGGCGACATGTACTGTTGAGGTAGGGAGACAGGTATTAATCTATTACACACAACAAACTGTCTCATCATGGTGGTAATTTTTAATAAGTTATTTTTAAAATGCATGATGAAAGACAAAGTTACAGGCCAAACAACCTGTGTAATGTCCAAATATGACTTTTGACCTCCTAGTGTGACCTTGACCAGTTAGAAAGGGAGACGGGTGTCACGTGTAACATGGTGGTATTTGTGGTAATTTGTTTTAAAATTGCATGATGTTACAGTCTAGACCAACTGTTTCATGGCAATTGACCTTTGACCTAGTGACGGTGACATTTGAAGTAGGAAGATTGGTTTTACGATAGAGACATATCATCACATGATGGCGGTCATTTGTGGCAAGATATTTTTAAATGGCACATTGAATGACAAAGTTACAATCTGGACATCCTGGGACGCACGTACACATGCATGCATAAATGCACATACATAAATTCGACCATTGTGACTGCTATATCAAGCTTTCTGCAAAAAAATGTACACTGGCAAAGTTACTTTATTGAGTTTAAGAGGTATTGTTAATGATCCACTCACATATCTTTTATATTGAACATTCTGCATTATCCAATGAATGAAACAGGCTTAAATGCAATTAATAAAATTAAATCTTACAAAACATTGCTTTTTTCCGCCATCATCATACCCGCATTAACGAGACAGCACCCTATAATCTGATAAATTTGGTCGTACTCAACACTGTTGACTGTTGTATTCAATCCTCACCTTGGATTCTCTATACACTGGTTATATTCAAATACAGATAAAGTACATATGTAAAGTATACATCATAATTGAGGATGATAACTCATCTACTTGCGAAAAAATACATTTAGCAATTATGTGTGGAAATTTTCTCTCCGATATGGATTTTATGCAAAAACTTGACATCTGCAACCATGTGAGGCAAAATATTATTTAAACATACTAGTAACATATTGGATTGCAAATGGCTCATTTCCATGTCATGTTATGTCACAGTGACAAAGTTATGATAACCATCATATGGATTTTAAATTGCCTGATGCAAAAACTTGATATCAGCAACATATCAATCTAAAACAATGTACAAGAGATGTGTTCGTCAGAAACACTGTGCCCCCTACTGCGCCTCTTTGAATTAAAAAAAATATAAACAAGATGTGTTTGTGAAACACAATGTCCCCCTATATGACGTTTGACCTTGAAGGATGAACTTGACCTTGACCCTTCACCACTCAAAATGTGCAGCTCCATGAGATACACATGCATGTCAAATATAAAATTGCTAGCTTCAATATTGCAGAAGTTACATTACATGAGCAATTTTGACCCATATATTTGACCTAGAAGGATGACCTTGACCTTGACCTTTCACCACTCAAAATGTGCAGCTCCATGAGATACACATGCATGCCAAATATCAAGTTGCTATCTTCAATATTGCAAAAGTATTCATAAAATAAGCGATTTTGGCCACATATATTTGACCTCTGACCTTGAAGGATGACCTTGACCTTGACCTTTCACCACTCAAAATGTGCAGCTCCATGAGATACACATGCATGCCAAATATCAAGTTGCTATCTTCAATATTGCAAAAGTATTCATAAAATAAGCGATTTGGGCCACATATATTTGACCTCTGACCTTGAAGGATGACCTTGACCTTGACCTTT